>QLTV01002552.1:2120418-2132169 GCA_003457575.1 Thermophis baileyi | reverse complement strand
CTTTTGAATTTTTTTTTGAATCCCCCCCCCCTTCTGAGCATGTGCAGAAGCCAAGTTCGGGCACTGTGCATGCGGTCGCCATCTTTTTTTCGGCTTTTTTTTATTATTATTTTTTGTTACTGCGCATGCGCGCACACCCACGAGGTGCGCCCAGGCAGTGTGGGAGCGAAGCGGCAGCGAGGTAAGTTGGAACCCACCCCTGCCTTGTGCCATAAGATTCTGGGCTCGGCTGGCTGCATCCTCTTAGCATCCAGCTACAATCGGGTGGAAGTGAAGAGCGAGACAAAAATAGCTTTGCCATCCTTCGTGCTGCCCACGGAAACAGCATGGAGCATTCTCAAATGGTCTTGCTGAGTAAATAAGCAGAGAAATGATCACGCTCTGTCTATGACTAGTTTTTAGTGTTGTGTTGACGTTCCTTCTGCAGGCTTCTTTCATTTTTGCACTTCTAACCTTCAAGAAAAGCTGGGAGCAGGCACTGAAAGGAAAACAAAAGGGAAAAAGCTGTTTCTGACCTTCCCCTTCCCATCCCTTTTGTCTTTTGAGGATGATCATGACAATGATGATGATGGGCAGATTTTTGCCCCAATGAAACTTGAGTTCTTTTAACAATCTCTGGGAGATTGATTATTTTATCAGTAGACTTTAGTCTCTTGTTTCATTGTTTTTTTTTTTTAAAAAAACAAACAGAAAATTCACTAACATAACACCCTAAAACAAGATAGGGTGATGGCCACTAGTTTAGATGACTTTAATCAATGATTAGAATACTTTATAGCACTATCTCTGATGACTAATCGATGCAGTTACACTGCTTGTTCAGAGAAAAAAATGCCACAGTATATGGAGTCTTGGGAAGTAATAGCAGATAGACGCTGGAAAAGGACATTTTCTGAATGGAGATGATGATGCTGTTGTTATCCACTCAATCGTGTCCAACTCTTGGTGTTTCTATGGGGCAGGTCTCTCCACATCTTCCTATTTTGCACTACTTTGAGTTTTTCCATGCTCTGGCTGGTTTCAGCTTTGATGGTGTCCAGCCACCGTGTTCTCTGGTGGCCTGGTTTCCTTTTACCACTAATGTTTCCAATCAAAATCGCTTTCTCCAGTGAATTCCTGCGCATGACATGGCCAAAGTAAGTGAAACTCAGTTTTGTGATTTTGTCTTCCAGTGACATGTCTCGTCTGAATGTAGTTATGTCTGTACAATGAAAGAATTTCCAAAACTTTACTCAAGATGGATTGCATCCTCTTTGGCAGGATGGTTTATCCCTCCAAGAAACTTCATTGATAGACGTGACCCCCTTTATTCATGTAACTGTTCTATAAAAAAAATAACATGGTGCAGAATAAAAGTTCATATCCCCAAGCCATCACCATGGCACACCTGCAACAATCATATTAGGTTGTTGTCCTAAGCAACTTTCTTCCAAATAACAAGAGCTAAATGACACCGATAAACATTAGTGGTTATAACTGCTCCTCCTTGATAAGTGTCTTTATCATGAACAGGTTGGCCTACATTAGCTCATTTTTGAGTCCACAGCTTGCTGCACAATCTCATTTTTTGAAGTGCAGCTACTCTTTGTCTTGATGGGTGAAAATGCCATTTCTGATTGCTTGACAGACAACTCTGCCTTGAGGAATGAAAGAAATCCAACAAGCTTGTCCAATAATGTTTGTTCCCCAAAAGTAAAGTGAGAAGCATTTAGCTTCTATTGATTAACTCCTTCTATCCTTCATTTAGTTTCTTTCTTATTTTTATATCAATTTCTTCTTTCTTTCTTTCTTTCTTTCTTTCTTTCTTTCTTTCTTTCTTTCTTTCTTTCTTTCTTTCTTTCTTTCTTTCTTTCTTTCTTTCTTTCTTTCTTTCTTTCTTTCTTTCTTCTTTCTTTCTTCTTTCTTGGCATTTAGCTCAAGTTTGTTTGATATGTTAACACAAGGCTGCCTGATCTTGGCTGCAAGACTCGATACAAGCACTAGAGGGCAGTGAAGGGATACACAACCCCCACTTTGCTGCTGTTTAGTGGTCTCTTGGATTTATGCAGCTCAACTGCTATTCTGAGACGGTCTCTGAAAGCAGAAGAAGGAATTGTCAAGTCAAAAATTGCTTGGGAAAGGGCTGCAGTTTTCAATGCCAACAGAAGGGTACCTTCAGACTCACATGGATATTGCTGGCAAATAATAATAATAATAATAATAATAATAATAATAATAATAATAATAATAATAATAATAATAATAATAATAAACAAGGAAAGCATATCAGGCGCCATCTCCCATGTTCTCATCTTTGCTTTTAACTTGCTATAATCGATTAGCAGAGGGATCCCAAACCCCTGGTCTATGGACCGGCACCAGGCCGCAGCATGCCAGCAACCGGGCTGTGCAAACAAGTGAAGCCCCATCTGTGGGATGCAGGCAGCATACAAAACCATGCCCCCTCCAGTCCACAGAAAAACCTTTCTCCACCGAAGTGGTCCCTGGTGCTCAAAAGGGTTGGCCGCTGGATTAGCATATATGTAGTCCTCGACGTATGGCCACAACTGAGCCCAAAATTTCTGTTGCTAAGTGAGACAGTTCTTAAATGAGTTTGGCCCCATTTTACAATCTTCCTTGCCACGGTTGTTAAGCCAATCATTGCAGTTGTTAAGTTACTAATGCGGTTGTGAAGTGACTCTGGCTTCCCCCTTGATTTTCCTTGTCAGAAGGTCACAAAAGAGGATCACATGACCCAGGGACACTGCAACCGTCATAAATATGAGTCAGTGACCAAGCATCTGAATTTTGATCATATGACGCTGGGATGCTGCAATAGTCATAAGTGTGAAACACTGTCATAAGTCACTTTTTTCAGTGCTGTAACTTCGATCAATCACTAAATGAACTGTTGTAAGTCGAGGATAAGGGACGCGGTGGCTCAGTGGCTAAGACGCTGAGCTTGTCGATCAGAAAGATCGGCAGTTCGGCAGTTCGAATCCCTAGTGCCTCGTAATAGAGTGATCCCTGTTACTTGTCCCAGCTTCTGCCAACCTCGAAAGCATGTAAAAATGCAAGTAGAAAAATAGGGACCACCTTTGGTGGGAAGATAACAGCGTTCCATGCACTTTCGGTGTTTAGTCATGCTGGCCACATGACCACAGACATGTCTTCGGACAGCACTGGCTCTTCGGCTTTGAAACAGACATGAGCACCGCCCCCTAGAGTCGGGAACGACTAGCACATATGTGCGAGGGGAACTTTTACCTTTAAGTCGAGGACTACCTGTAATAAGAAAAGTGAATAAGGTTTCTCTTACAAGAGGATTCATTTTTGGTCCCACCGCAAATCCTCCCCCCCCCCTCCACTCCATAGATGGATCATAGCAAGGCAGTCCCCATTGTGGTCATAAGCTAAAGATTCCCTGTACACCTAATTTCAACTTGTAGCCTTCAAGTCAAGAAAGATTCCAGAAAGATAATAATTTTATGAGCGGTGAATTTCAGTTCAGCCTCAAAGACCCTCTTGCTTTGCACTTCCTCCGTTGTGTCTCGCCTGCCATGCTTTGCTTGTACAAAAGTGCTCCTAAGAGATTCCTGCAGCATTAGTTTCCTCGGCGCAAACATTTTGGGTACCCCCTCCTTGGTTTCTTTTCAAGAGTTGTAATTGAAGTCACTGCCATGCATCGAGCACCTCACTTAGTAGATTGCTTTTGGAGATTTATGTGGAATTAGATGAGCCATGCGATAATTTATTGCCAAACCGAGAGAGAAATGAATAAGCCACGACCACCACGCAACTTGTTTGTTTCTTTTAAAAACAAAGATTGATAGAGGTTGATCTCATTCCTCAACATAAGAAGGTGGGAAAGCTACTTTTTAATCTTGAAAGACTGTCAAAAAAACAAAAGGAAATCTCCAACTGTTAACAGGTTTCCACGTAGGCTGGTGTAAAATTTGCCTACTAGAAAATGCAAGTTTGGCTTTCTAGAGGATGGATATTCACAGGGCCCTTCCCATCGCATTATTTTAAATTTGAGGTGAGCATCATTGCAATAAAAAACATTTGTACTAAAAGACAGCAAAGACAGGTGTAAAGCACATTGTTTTGAGACTGGAAAATAAGTAAATTGAGGCATATCTGGGTGCCTTCTTTGACACAGATCTCATTTCACTCTTTTTTAAGGGCCATAATGTGTAAAAACGTACTAGCAAATTGACGAAAGGAGAAGAGAAGAGGGGAAGGGAAAGGAAGGGGAGAGGAGAGGAGAGGAAATGTCATTAGATGTAGGGTTATCACTTGACTTGTTTGACCCTCTGCAAATATCCCATGTCTTTGGAACACTGTAGCTATGAAATCCACATGAAATCCACATGAATATCAACCGAAACCTAAAGACGACACAGTGAAATCCAACCAAGTTCAATCCTTTATTTGTTTACACCTAACGGACAGAATCTTGCCCGACTAAAGCTATAACCTTCTTCCCTGTTAGATATATCCTCAGAGATTCTAGCCTGAACCCCTTCCCATTTCCCCCATCCAGCTTGGATCTGTGCAATCTTTTAATTTGGGCTTCTCTCTGATGAGATTTACAGCTTTCTCCCTGGGAAAGTTCTGTGTTGCTAAAACTCCCATCCATTGATTCCCCGGGTGTATATTCCATCACAGTTCAAGGGCTACGAAATAGAAGTGGGTTTTGGGATTCAGATTTTCCAAATTTTCACAAGGGAGTTTGTTAAAATCTCCTGGTAATTGACATTTGGCTGGATGGTGTTGATGGTTGAAAAACTTTCTTTGAAATGTCCTATTAATGTTCCAGAAATATATGCAGCGGGAAGGGGGGGTCAAAAAAGTAAAACAATGATGACCCCAACCATGTGATCAAAGCCATGTCCCACATGTAAAACACTTCAGAACTTTGATCACTTAGTTGCAACCAGCATCTTGATCCTTCACACACACACACACACACACACACACACACACAGCCATAATGTCAATCACATGGCTGGAGGCACTATGTTGACTTTTTTGACCCTCTCCTGTGTCTGTAGAATTTCTTGAGGACAAAGATTGTTAATTTAATTATGTTGTGTAGATATGCTTATAGTGGCCCTTCTATATGGATGATCTGATGAGCCACAGACCTACTTGTTGGTTCTTGCAGCTCACAATTGCACTAACCTGGAAAAAAGTCACCCCTTTTGGAGTCAGTGGAGTTCTTTCCACTTTCTTAAAATATCTGGTCTCCCGTGAACAATTTCTGCTGGAAACTATTGCCAAGTCTACATAACTAGCGCTTTTTACATCAGTCAAGCAGTCAATAATGAATATGGTTTGGCTGCAGCTGCCAATTGGTTTCTAAAAAGGGTATTTTATATTATCAGGCTTTGGCAGTAAGCTCTATACTGTAATAATGAATTTTGTTTTTCCAGCAGTTTTTTCTCTCTCACACAAAACTTTTTATTGAAGAAGCAGGTATATAAATGGGTCAACTGATTGAGTTTAGCTGTTACCATAACATGACTGACTGGGCAAATTTAGCTTAACTCTGTGCATGATTGGATCTGTTTTGATCTAAATTTTAGAATTGTGCATGCTCTGAAAATAAGTCAGACATGCTTCAGAGAACTTGTCTAAGCACTTCTGAATTATCTTAAAACCATGTCCACCTCTTATAAATGCAACTCAGATTTTTTCCCAGACATCTGCACATGCATGGAAAAAATGTGGCTGCTTTAATGAATCAACTCATTAAAACAGGCACATCTTAAGTATGACTGCTAATGTTGCCATTTTTTGAAGGTTGCCGAAATTCTGCAGGACTTCTGGAGTGTTTTCATAGCATACACACAGCCCTTATGCACTTTTAAGAACTTAAAGTTAAATCAATGAACTTTCACTAAATGATCCTCCAACACATTCCTCTTCATTGACAAGTTAACTGCGTTGTAAGAACATTTTGATGTATGCATGAGACCACTTTTCTGGAGCCATAATTCTTCTTCACTTCTATCCTTCATATCACTTTGGCCAGTGGCACATCCCCCCAAAAGAAAAACCCATCAAAAAGAGACCAGTTTGATACAGTGGTGAACATGCTGGCTTAGGAATCAGTAGGAACCAAGAGATTTTAGGTCCTGCCTTAGACATGAAAGCTAGCTGGGTGACTTTGGTTCAGTCACTCTATCAGTCCTGCTCACCACCTAGGCTGTTGTGGGGAAAAGATGAGGAAGGAGTATTAGGTTATTAATAAAAATGGTGGAATAAAAAATCAATTTAAAAAAGTTAGGTATAGTACTGCATATCATTTGAGTGGCATGGTGGACTAGTGGTGAAGACGCTCGCCTCCCACTCGGAAGGTTGAGAGTTCAATCCTAGGTAGCAGCAGATGTATCTCTCTTAGGGTGCAAAGAAAAAATATCTGCTGTGAACTCTGTGTGGCATCAGGAAGAGCATCCAGCCAGTAAATGCTCATCTCCATCCCGTCGCCCTGACTCTACCCCAAATTAAGGGATTACACGGTCATAAAAAAGGAATACTGTATATCATTATTCAAGAAAGGGAAAATAGGTAAGCAGCTGAGAAAAGAGTTTGCTGACATCAGCTAGGAATACTATTTGGTACATGAGGTTGGTAACCCAGGCCATATCAGTGAGCTGTGGATATTCCTGCCCTTTTTCATTCATAAACAGCCTAATTTCATCCAAGCAAGCTACAAATCTCTCCAGGACTCATCCTCTGCTCAGCCACCAGACATTATTGTACATAAGTAAACAATTATACTGTGCCTGAACCTCCTCAAGAAGTGCTTTAAACTGTCGAAAATTCAGAGCACGAGCCATGATGTAATTCACCATTTTTGTGACATCTTTGAGGACATCTTCAAATTTTTTGCTGCTTTCCCTGGCACAAAGAGCTTCTTGATACAGTGGAACTGAATGACTTTATGCTTTGTTTCTTTAACAAACAACTGTATGAAAGCAGATGTTGCCCCCACCATAGAAGGTGTCCCCTCACTAGTAATTGAAACCACTTTTTCTGGTCTTATGTCTTGTGACAAAAAAGCCTCTATCACAGCATTGTAGATATCTATCCCTTGTGTTCTTTCAGGCAAAGACACCAGTTTCACCAGCTCATGATGTCACCAACAGCATAACACAAATTTACTGCTAGCCTTGCATGATTATTTACATCTGTGCTTTCATCCAAGCACATGGAGTAACAGGCTGCCTTTTGTAAGTCAGTGGTGAGTTGCTGACCAACATCACTTGCCATGCGCTGGACTCTATCCTTAACAGTATTTCTGCTAAGTGGCACCTCAGAGATGCGTTTCATAATTTTATCCCTGTTTGGGAAATCATGAAAAAGAGAATTACTCCCAGACAACATGGCCATTTTGATAATATCCCCATCAGAGAGGGGCTTGCCATGTTTTGCTAGGCACAGTGAAATTTGAAAACTGGCAGTTGTCAGATGATTTGTTCTGAACAGATAGTTGGAAAAACTAAGAGACTGGGAATGATATTTCCTCAATTTCCCTTCAGTAAACTCTTTTCTTTTAGTTCAGCAACACCTTTGTGGTTGGTGTCAAAGTGCCGTCTGATACTTGATGTGCGACACACAACACTTTCATTACACAAAGTACATAACACTTTCCCACTGCATTCAATCACTCCAAATGACTCTGTCCAGGCCTCTTGGAATGATCTTCCACTATCTGTTTTTGCTTTTTTTTGCCGCACTCATTCAAGGCTTGGAGTCTACAAAAACACGAAATTTTTTAAAAAATGAGGCATCCAATACAAATCTATCCCTGTACCAAAAATAGCTAACACTATTAGCTATTAGCTTCTTTAGACTAAAGAAATCCCCTGAATCAACCAATCTACAGCAGTGATTCTCAGCTGGGGGTTCCTTTTGAATTTGCTGACCACCAGCGCGAGTGGGAGTGGGAGAAAGCAATTTCACAGAAGAAGGGATAGAGAGGGCTGTGGGATGGTTTGTCTGGGGAAATTCACACCCACTCCCAGACCCCCTTGGGATCAACCAAGACACCTGCAGCCCTCCTCTGCCTCCTCAGGCGTTGGAGCGTGGGGTGCTTTTCAAGGAGCCACAAGGGGGGCTGAGAGCTGGTTTCTGTCCCACAAGTAAGATTTGGTTCAGAACCAATCCCAACATGAAGGTCTTTTATTTGTTCCTTGTACTCCTTGTCTTTGCATTTTTACCAGGTAAGAAATTAAATTTCTGATGATGTAAAAATAGCTCATAACTCACCTTTCTAAACAGATATTATCATGTCTAAAAGCAAGATCTCTTCTCCATCTTTTGTCTGGAGTACCATTTAATCAAGAGCCTTTTAATTTCAGAAGTCCAAGTTTAAAGAATGGACTTCTGGAATTAAAGCTCCATTTTTTAGCTAAAACTTAATTCACACCTGTTAGTTTTGCTTTAAACAAATAGCTTTGAGCAGTGTGAAAGATTGACAGTGTGAGCCTCCAAAGGTCTTAAAAATATATCATTGATTTTTCTTTGGTATTTAAACTAGATATCCAATGTAAAAAAGTGCATCAAGGAGGGACTGGAAAGCCAATTCAGACTGAACTGTATTGGGTTTTTTGTTGTTATTTGAATAAAATGAAAAGAAAGCAATCCACTATTTGTACCTAGTGTGGAAAAAGAGATGAAATGGGTCATTCTCAACACTTGCATTCTCTACACTTAAAATTTCTAGATATTTTAAGTATAGAGAATGAAAGTGTTGAGAATGACCCCTTTCATCTCTTTTTCCACACTTCTGTTTCTAGATCAGAAAGATTAACTTTTTTCATGCGGGTGTGGTGCGGCGCCTGAGCGAGCGCTGGGCTGGGCTTCTTCGTGGGCGCTTCCTGGGGCTGCGAGCGAGGGGTGCAGGGGCACCGGCTCCTCCTCCTCCTGCCAGCCTTGCTCTCTGGGCAGTGCCCATGCCTGGCCTCCCCCTGTGGCAGCCCACGTGGATCCCGGGCAGCGCAGCTTCGGGGCCTTTCCTGGCGGTGGCGGCGGCAGTAGCAGCAGCAGTGGTGTTAAAAGCCACCGGGCGGCACATAGGCAGGCAGGCAGGTGAGGGGCACCGGCTCCTCCTCCTCCTGCCAGCCTTGCGCTCCGGGCAGCGCCCATGCCTGGCCTCCCCCTGTGGCAGCCCACGTGGATCCCGGGCAGCGCAGCTTCAGGGCCTTTCCTGGCGGTGGCGGCAGCAGTAGCATCAGCAGCGGTGTTAAAAGCCACTGGGCGGCACATAGGCAGGCAGGCGGGTGAGGGGCGCCAGCTCCTCCTCCTCCTGCCAGTTTCGCGCTCCTGGCAGTGTCCAGCCAGCCAGCCATGCCTGCCCTCCCTCTGCGGCAGCCCACGTGGATCCTGGGCAGCACAGCTTTGGGGGCTTTCCTGGCGGCGGCGGCATTGAGGCAGGCAGGCAGGTGCAGGGAGCGACTGGTGGCAGCGCTCCTGGCTGGCAAGGGGGTGAATATCCCGGGAATGTCAATGGCAAGCAAGCAGGCGAGCAGCGGGAGCAGCCGAGGTGGCGCAGTGGTTAGAGTGCAGTACTGCAGGCTACTTCAGCTGACTGCTAGCTACAGTTCAGCGGTTCAAATCTCACCGGCTCAAAGTTGACTCAGCCTTCCATCCTTCCAAGGTGGGTAAAATGAGGACCCAGATTGTTGGGGGCAATATGCTGACTCTGTAAACCGCTTAGAGAGGGCTGTAAAGCACTATGAAGCAGTATATAAGTCTAAGTGCTATTGCTATTGCTATTGCCTGGGCCGCGTGGTCCGGGCGAGTGGCGACGGCAAGCAAGTGAGGTGGGGGGGGGGGGTCACACAGTCACTCAGACAGCAACTTACCAAAAATTAGGCAGGCGATGGCAGTCAAGCGGACGAGGAGTGGGAGCAGCTGGGCCTGGGCCGCATGGTCCGGGCAAGCCGCGACAGCAAGCAAGTGAGCGGGCGTGGGTGAGGAACCAGAGAGCAGCCAAAGAACAGTTGGGCGGCGGGCTTGACTCTGGTGAGCAGCCAACGCGGGCAAGGCGAGATAAGGAGGGGCAGGGGGTGGGGCAGGGCCAGCCAGTAGTGCAATCAGCCAATTCGCTGAACTGGGCAAAAAGTTAACAAATGGTTCGTCTGTGTTTTTTTAAATGGAAGGCGGTGTTGGCCAGAAATCAACTAGGCATGGTGATGGCGCGTGTGCCCACAGAGAGGGCTCTGTGTCCCACCTCTGGCACGCATGCCATAGGTTCGCCATCACGGCTCTAGAGTGTAAGGCTTCATAGGGATAAACCAAAGGCATTTTTTTTTTAACCAAGGCTTAGATTAGAACAATTATAATATCTAACACTTTGGCAACCTTTTGACTTCAACTTTCCTATTTCTGGACTGGCAATAGCTGGAGATAGAAATGTTCTGTTTTTGTCTGTTTTTTTTTTTTAAGGATTTCAATATTGCTGATTCCACAAAATCCCCTGCCCCTAATGAGAGAACTTTTCTAATGACTAAGAGCTTTTCTAAATTAAAAGTAACACGCTTATTGCTGAGATACCCTGCTATTCTGATTATTGTGCCATTTCCCCCTTGGATTCAAAAATGTTAACTCCTGTAGAAAATGATCTTGGGGAAGCTGCAATCAATCTGCACTACAGCCCTTTTATGGGCCTGACAATTTGGTCATTTGGCAGCCGAGAAGGTTCTTTTTACTTGATTACTTACACTGTTGATAATTGCCATGACTTTCTGGCAGCACTGAACCATTTAACAAGAGCCGAGGTGGCGCAGTGGTTAGAGTGCAGCACTGCAGGCTACTTCAGCTGACTGCTAGCTGCAGTTCGGCAGTTCAAATCTCACCGGCTCAAGGTTGACTCAGCCTTCCATCCTTCTGAGGTGGGTAAAATGAGGACCCAGATTGTTGGGGGCAATATGCTAACTCTGTAAACCGCTTAGAGAGGGCTGGAAAGCACTGTGAAGCGGTATATAAGTCTAAGTGCTATTATTTTGCAAATTGCTCCTGAAAGTGTGTAACTCCCCAATCCTTGCCAAAGCTCCCATAGGATTTTTTATTTTTTTTTACATAATAGCTAGGAATGTTGACACTCAAACAGGATTTTTAGAAGACCTATTCAGAGTGCTTCAAACTTGTAATTTGGGAGAGGCAATATATTATCCAGCTACAGAATAAGTGTGAGCTCATGGCGTTCCCCTTCAACTTTTATCAGAGAATGACAGAGTTGGAAGGGACCTTGGAGATCTTCTAGTCCAACTCCCTGCTCAAGCAGGAAACCCTGTATCCTTTCAGACCAGTGGTGGTATTCAGCCAGTTCTATCCAGATCGGGCAAACCGGTAGCACTGACTGCGGGAGGCCCCGCCCACCAGGGGTGGGTTCTAACTTACCTCGCTGCCGGTTCACTTCCTCATGCGCCACGTGGCCATGCCTCGTGGCCGCACGCACGCTTCACACGCGCGCGCATGCGCAGTGCTGAAAAATCCAAAAAAATCCCCCCCCCCAAAAATCCGAAAACAAGATGGCGACGCATGCGCAGTGCCGGAAACTCAGCTTCTGTGCATGCGCAGAAGAAAAAAAAAACCGGGAAAAAATTCCCCCCCAAAATAAATTCCTAAAAAAATTCCAAAAAAAACCACGGCGGCGCCCACGGACCAGCACCGACAAAACCGGCTCCGTGACATCATCGTGACATCACCAGCAGGCCGCTACTGGTTTGGGCAAACCGGTCCGAACTGCGAGGAACC
>QLTV01002552.1:2099071-2115934 GCA_003457575.1 Thermophis baileyi | reverse complement strand
CCCAGCCACAGCAAAAAAATCAAAAAAAAAATCCCCCCCCAAAAAAAGCCAAAAACAAGATGGCGACACATGCACAGTGCCAGAAACTCGGCTTCTGCGCATGTGCAGAAGGAAAAAAACCCAGAAAAAAATTCCCCCCACCCAAAAAAAAAATCAAAAAAAGAGATGGCGGCGCCCACGGACCGGCACCAACAGAACCGGTTCCATGACGTCACCAGTGTGTCGCTACCGGTTTGGGCGAACCGGTGCGAACTGGGAGGAACCCACCTCTGCTGCCCACTCTCCCGGACCTAAGCATGTCACGTTTCTGATGCTGTGCGCATGCGCAGTTGGCTTTGCGCATGCGCAGACGAGGCGCGTGTGAGCGAAGCTAGCGCATATGCGCGCACGCTCACATTTGTGATCCGGTAGGGAAGGTAAGTGAATACCACCCCTGTTTCAGACAAATGATCATCCAATAGTCAAATCTCCCACTATAATATCATCCATGAATCAGGAGTATAGGAATTCTTCAGGAACTTTTACTGTCTATGGAACATGTAGGAAAAAAAACTAGACAAAATACTGATTTGTGGTTCCAGCAAACCGTGGCTACATGTTTTCAGAGATACAATGAGATTAATGCTTCATAGGAGCAGTTGTTTGTACAGTGCCCTACAATTGTTCTATTTGGGGAAGAAGTTATTACATGTTATCAACCGAACAGTGAGACAAGATTTAATATTCCGAGATGTTGGTTTTCTTTTGAATGATATGTCTGTTGCAAGAAAATTGATATCTGGACAAAGAATGTGGATTTGCTGTCCCCTGCTTACTGCTAAAAGACTTATGTTTCAGCAGTGGAAAGATAAAACATGTGGGTCCTGCTACCGTATTCAGTAGTCTACAGCAGGGGTCTCCAACCTTGGCAACTTTAAGACTTGTGGACTTCAACTCCCAGAATTCCTCAGCCAGCAAACCAAAGCTGGCTGAGGAAATCTGGGAGTTGAAGTCCACAAGTCTTAAAGTTGTCAAGGTTGGAGACCCCTGGTCTACAGAATTAAGCAACAGACAAATCTATTTTTGTTAAAGATTATCTATGGATGATTATAATGAAATACAATCGCCTTCCACCAAATTGCTTATGCAGCATTTTTATATGGGTACGGGTGGTCCTCGACTTACAACCATTTGTTTAGTGACCATTCAAAATTACAGCAGCACTGAAAAAAAGTGACTTAGGACAATTTTTCACATTTGCAACTGTTGCAGCATCTCCATGGTTACATGATGTCATATTTACGACGGTTGCAGTGTCTTTCGGGGTCATGTGATCCCCTTTTGTGACCTTCTGACAAGCAAAGTCAATGGAGAAGCCAGATTCACTTAACAACTATGTTACTAACTTAACAGCTGCAGTGATTCACTTAACAACTGTGGCAAGAAAGGTTGTAAAATGAGGCAAAATTCACTTAATAACTGTCTCACTTAGCAACATAAAGTTTGGTCTCAAATGTGGTCGTAAGTCGAGGACTACCTGTCTCTTTGCTTTTTAATTTTATTTTCTTCGTAACTTTCTGTATTGTTTACTTTTTAAAAAGCTGATGTTTGCATTCGATTCTACAAACATATATACGCATACTTTTTTTTTTCACTGTATCATTCTAAAGGTTTCCTGAGATGACAAGAAAGAAAATGCTTGATTCATACAACCTTTCCAAGTTTCTTGGTGTTACTGTTAACTGGCCAAGTATCTCGGCTGTGTATATTGATTTTTGGATGTTTTTATTGGTTTTTAATGGCTTTCTATTGTTTTTATACTTTTGGAACTGTAAAGCACCCAGAGTCATGGACTGAGATGAACAGCTACAAAAATTGACAATCAATCAATCAATCAATCAATCAATCAATCAATCAATCAATCAATAAATAAATAAATAAATAAATAAATGAACGAACGAACGAACGAACGAACGAACAAACAAATAAATAAAACTTGCAAGGAATCTTTGATCTCTTATCACAAAAGAGGGCACTATTGCCTTTATAACCTTTTGATCACATCACCGGAGCCCACTTCAATTTCTGTAGTTCTGGGTTCAGCCATAGGATCTAGTTACCAATAGTCAGTTCTGGCTTGACAACAGGCATTGCCCTACAGACAACGATGGAATTCATTTCATTTCAGGGTTGGCAATGAGATTTCCAGAGTCTGTTGTCAGCCAATTTACAGATGGAAAGCAAAGACCGTATCTATAAAATATATTGTACTGTAGTGGGATAGAGCTAGAAATGTAGTTATTGTTGATATATAATAATGGTAGTTATATGGGACATATTATCAGCTGGTATATGTCTATGGAGATTCTCAGTCATCCAGGTCATGGTTGTCCCAAAGGTGCTCTTTTTTTTCAAGAGGCAACTGGACTTTCTTGTTTTTCTTTGAAGGTGTTTTGCTTAGGGGTGAAATTCAAAATTTTTCCCTACCTGTTCTGTGGGCGTGGCTTGATGGGCGTGGCAGGGGAAGGATACTGCAAAATCTCCATTCCCACCCCACTCCTGGGGGAAGAATATTGCAAAATCTCCATTCCCACCCCACTCTGGGGCCAGCCAGAGGTGGTATTTGCCGGTTCTCCAAACTACTCAAAATTTCCGCTACCGGTTCTCCAGAACCTGTCAGAACCTGCTGAATTTCACCCCTGGTTTTGCTTCTCATCCAAGAGGCTTCTTCAGCTCTGACTGGATGGTGGGGAATGGAAGTTGGCATTTCAGCCAATGGGAACATCTTTCCTCTAGGAAGTTATTTCTAGAGTAAAAGGCAGATGGGTAAAAACAAAACAAAATCTGAACTTAAATTTTAATATAGTAATCTAGATGATCAAATTCTGCACAACAATCCAGTAATCTAGGGCATTGTAGCTTATTAAATGATAATACTCATTCAAGTATGTCTCTATTGCAGTATGGTTCTGTCCAGCAGGACAGGACATCTTTGTTTATGAATTAGTTATAATGAAAGGAGCTAATACAGGTTGCCTTCAGAGTGGCTCAGTATAATTAACTTACAAAGAATTCCTTCACAATGACATTACTCTGCTGGAAAAAAAAGATGAACTCATTGTACTGCAACTACTGTCTTAAACAAGATACGTCCATAGGTAATCCTTGACTTATGACTGGTTGCTTAGTGACTGCATCAGGGAGAGCAGGGATAGGGATGGTTAAGCAGGGTGATCACAGTGGGTGCCTCCATTATGATCATATGTCAAGGACTACCTGTATATGCTGTCATAAAACTATCATGGGATTGATTTTCCTGGTAGATTGTATAGCTGATGCATAAATGCTGAAGGGATAATATAATCTGTAATCTTTATAAGACCTATACAAATCTTGCTGGCCATGTTTAACGTTCCCATATAACACAGAAGCTTCTTGGCCAATGCAATAGAACCGTGATGGCGAACCTATGGCACGCGTGCCACAGGTGGCACACGGAGCCATCTCTGCGGGCACGCAAGCCGTCGCCCTAGCTCAGCTCTACTGCGCATGCGCGTGCGTGTGCGCCTCCCACTAGCCAGCTGATTTTTGGGTCTCTGCCATGCATGCGGGAGATGTGCGTGCATGCGCACGGGGGGGGGGTTCGCACACGCATTCATGGGGTCGCACACGCATGCATGCCCCCCTGCGGCCTGTTTTTGGTCCCAGGAGGCTTCAGGGAGGCAAAATGCGGCATGGGGGGGTGCGGCGCACCCCCGTGGCCCGTTTTTGGTCCCAGGAGGCTTCAGGGAGGCCTGCTAGGCCCAAAATGGGGCACGGGGGTCGCGCACACATGCGCAGGGAGGCGGGGCATGCAGGGAGGCATTGCATTATGGGTGTGGGCATGCACATGCACTGTCGCATGCACACACGCGCTTTCGGCACCTGAGGAAAAAAAGGTTAGCCATCACTGCAATAGAATATTAGCTGTTTTCTTTGTCAACCTAAACAGTCTTTAACATTAGCAAAGGGAGTACATACCGTATTTTTCGGACTATAAGATGCACCGGTGAATAAGACGCATCAACATTTCGAAGGGGTAAATAAGAAAAAAAAGGTTTTGCCCTCTCCCAGCCCCCAGGAGCACTCTGCAGACCTCCCAAACCCTCTGCCCACCCCGTTTTTGCATGGGGCGGGGCTTCGGGAGGCCAAAAATGGCTGTATTCGGTGTATAAGATGCACCAACATTTCCACCCTCTTTTAGGGGGGGGGGAAAGTGCGTCTTATACTCTGAAAAATACGGTATATACTCTTCAGAACAATTGCTTGTTTTACAGGAGGAATGCCCCATAGAAAAATTTTTAGAAGGTTGTTTGGAGTAAAGACCAGCACATAATCCCACTGAAGTACTTTTACTATCCCTCAGTATCTGAATTAGTATTTCTTTCTGTCTAAATATTTAATAGCTGACAGTTTATTTTCCTGAGGAAAGTAGGAGAGAAGAGGTCAATGTTCTACTTGCCTAATCTAATGCCATATTTTCTCCTTCAGGCTTTTATGCTAATATCCACCTGATTGCCACTGTGATTGGAAGAGACCATTTTGTTTGGTCCAATATGCATTTATTTGTTCCATATAGAATTGTAGGAGGGAAAATATATAGTATAAACACTTGATTTATTCAAACTTCTGCTCAAGTAGTAAAACAATTTTATTGAATGTTTTTTCATTACTTGATTGTATCACCCAGGGCTAACATGTATTAAGCATTTTTTTTAATGTGTTACTTTTATTGAAAGTTTTAAAAAAGAGGTGTAAAAATTAATGCAAACTAAATAGGAGGAAGAAAACAGAAGAAACAAAAAAAGAAAGCTAAAGCACAGAAAGAAAAGAGGTAGAAGAAAAATAGAAAAAGAAAGAAAAAAGATATAAAGAAGTGACTTCTGGTCTTCTTTACCACAGTAATGATTGTAGATTTACCTAATTCTCTAAAGCTACACAATCACTCTCTTCTTTCTATAACCTATCACATCTAATGTCAAAACCATAGATCATAAGTTCATTTTTTTTCTTTTTATGCAAAAAGACCATAAGGCATTTCCAGTCAGCAATAAACATAGGCATTGGCTTTTTTCCATATATCAACCCCCTATTGTATCTTATGTTGATATTACTTTGTTGTTTGTATGTACACTGAGAGCTTATGTACTGGAGACAAATTCCTTATATGTCTGATCATACTTGGTCAGTAAAGAATATTCTATTCTATTCTGTTCTGTTCTGTTCTGTTCTGTTCTGTTCTGTTCTGTTCTGTTCTGTTCTGTTCTGTGCTGTGCTGTGCTGTGCCGTGCCGTGCCGTGCCGTGCCGTGCCGTGCCGTGCCGTGCCGTGCCGTGCCGTGCCATGCCATGCCATGCCATGCCATGCCATGCCATGCCATGCCATGCCATCCCATCCCACATTTTAAATAGCCACAATAAATAAATGAAACCTGAATAGAGGAGGCTGTGACTAAATTATTAGAGATACCATTTCTTTGATACCCTGCTTACAGGCTCAGCAGCACATGGATTAAATTACAAGTGTATGCAAAGCATCTCCTTTGCTTCAGAGGTCCATTTCAGAAGTTTGGAAACAGAAGTGGTGTAGGGTTTCCTGCCTAAGCAGGGGGTTGGACTAGAAGTCCACATGGAGAGAAGTAAGCAGTGGGGTACCACAAGGTTCCGTCTTAGGCCCAGTACTCTTCAATATCTTCATAAACGACTTAGATGAGGGAATAGAAGGGGGACTTACCAAATTTGCAGATGATACTAAACTGGCAGGAATAGCTAGCACCCTAGAAGATAGGCTCAAGATCCAGACGGATCTTGACAGACTTGAGTGCTGGGCCCTATCTAACAAAATGACATTCAATGTAGAGAAAAGTAAAGTCCTACACTTCGGTAAAAAAACCCAAAAGTATACATATAAACTGGTTGAAACCAGGCTTAATAGCAGTGACTGTGAGAGGGATCTTGGAGTCCTAGTGGACAACCAGCTAAACATGAGCCAGCAGTGTGCAGCGGCAGCCAAAAAAGCCAATGCAATCCTAAATTGCATTAACAGAGGGATACAATCTAGATCAAGTGTGTACTAATACCACTCTATAAAGCCTTAGTTAGACTGCACCTGGAGTATTGCATTCAGTTTTGGTCACCACACTATAAAAAAGATATTGAGACTCTAGAAAAAGTGCAGAGGAGAGCAACCAGGATGATCAGGGGACTGGAGACTAAAACATATGAAGAGCAGTTGCAGGAACTGGGCATGGATAGTCTAGTGAAGAGAATCTACCTTTTAGACAACAAAGTTGTCAGCTAGGTTGGTCAGGAACCTATTCAATTTCTCACTTGGTGCGGAATTAGTCTTCCAATTGATGACTAACATATGAAGAGCAGTTGCTGGAACTGGGCATGGATAGTCTAGCGAGGAGAAGGGCCAGGGGAGACATGATGGCAGTGTTCCAATATTTGAAGGGCTGCCGCAGAGAGGAGGGAATCAAGCTATTTTCCAAAGCACCTGAAGGCCAGACAAGGAATAATGGATGGAAACTGATCAAGGAGAGATTCAACCTGGAAATAAGGAGGAAGTTTCTGACAGTGAGAACGATCAACTAGTGGAACAGCTTGCCTTCGGAAGTTGTGGGAGCTTCAACACTTGAGACTTTCAAGAAGAGACTGGACTGCCACTTGTCGGAAATGGTGTAGGGTCTCCTGCATGAGAGGGGGGTTGGACTAGATGACCTACATGGTACCTTCAAACTCTGTTAATCTAATCTAATCTAATACTTCCAAGGTCCCTTCCAACTCTGTTATTCTGTTTTCTGAAGCTTAGCCTAGACTGGATCCAACTATCCCATCTCTAGTTCCTGATACCTAAATATGAGATTACTGATTCGATCTGTGCAGTACTCAGGAAATGCTTCTGAGATGCGAATCTCTTCAGATCACATCCTTTTTTGTTCCTATCATCTTTCTTAGAAGTTCTGCGTTATCTCCTTACTACAGCTAGGAAACTCTAGCTGAAGTCTCTGACCAGAAGCTCCAGAAATTGTCAGTTTCCTAATTAAGATCTAGCAGTTAGCAATGTCAAAAGCTTTCTCAGTGTCAAATAAAATGGCTCCCCATGCATTTGTTCTTAGTAAAAAGGGATTTTTTTAAATCTCAGAATTCAAGTGCAGTAGAGCTGAAATATCTAGGAAAGGCCTAAAATAGGAAAAAAACTTCCATTCAGAATTTATTCCTAATGTCCAGGAGGGGATGCTTTTGAAGATGGTTGCATTACAGGTTAATATGTAGTAATGGAAACTATGCTTGAAAAGTTGGCTCTAGTAGGTACGAACTATAAAAGTGAACTGGATCTCTGCATATTTCTTTTGAATTACTCAGCTAAAATGTTTGGCACAATAACTGTTGAATTTGGTTGCTGACACAGCACTTATCTACACTTTGACACATCTGTATTCCTTCATAGTTAGGGTACCATGTAGCGTAATACCAATATAACAATGCTTATAAGAAATAAATGAGATATATCAGTGACCACTTTATTAATTATGAATCTTCTCATCTGCTCTGGTCATCAACAAAAGGCTTGTTGAAAGGTTTAGCCCCCACGGGGAGTAAGAAGATTGAACCAGAAGGCAGGCCTTTTCTGTACAGCCCTAATTTCTGTTCAGGAAAGGAATCTATAGTCCCTAGGTTGTATCAAAATTGGATCTTTTCTTCCCCCCTCCCGAAACCAGTACCATATACAACTAGAGTAAGTTGAGGAGAGCCGGTGGGAAGGATAAATTGAGGTTCTCCAAGATCTTTTGAGTTGCATGTTATATTGGCAAGTTAGAAAAGGCAAATGGGAAACCAATTCCATGGCAGTGTGAAAGTCATCAAGAATTAACTAGCTTTTTGTGAAATTGGGTTCATTTGAAGAATGTGTCACATGCAGTCTCACAAAATGGATGTTATGAAAAGGGTGTCAGCCACTTATACCTTACTTACCGGCGGAAAAACTGGAGATATTAAGCTTCATGTTTTCTTCTAGCTTCCCAGTTGTTTTCTACCCTTCATCTTATCTTTTTCCCTTTTCCTTATATACTTATACTTTATTCATTTGGCCAGGTGTTGTTAGACACGCAGGGAATTTGTTTTTGGTACAGAAGCACTCACTGTACTTGCAAAACAACAGAATATAATAATGATAATAATATAAAGTATACAGCCAATAAAGGGAGAAGTAAAAATAATAAAAGGGATAAATAAAGCCACACCTTATGGGTTAATATACACATTCAGAGGTGGGTTTCAGCAGGTTCTGACTAGTTCTGGAGAACCGGTAGCGGAAATTTTGAGTAGTTCGGAGAACCGGTAGCGGAAATTTTGAGTAGTTCGGAGAACCGGTAGCGGAAATTTTGAGTAGTTCAGAGAACCGGTAAATATCACCTCTGACTGGCCCCGCCCCCATCTATTCTCTGCCTCCCGAGTCCCAGATGATCGGGAGGGAATGGAGATTTTGCAGTATCCTTCCCCTGCCACACCCACCAAGCCACACCCACCAAGCCACACCCACAGAACCGGTAGTAAAAAAATTTGAAACCCACCACTGTACACATTAGATAAAAAGCTTAGCAGTTCCTGTATTTTATCAGCTGCGAGGGTTAGGTGTTCAGCAGAGTGATGGCATGAGGGCAGAGGTGGGGTTCACATAATTTACCTACCGGTTCACCCAGCACCGAAATGTGAGCACGCGTGCCCTCACTTCGCTCGCACACGCCTCGTCCACGCATGCGCACGGCATTCCAGGATGCGAACGGCATGCGCCCATGGCACTCTAAGACTGCCCTCGGTGTCAGCGCTGGTGAGCTGAGCTCAAGCTAAGGCGCTGCAATCCGCTCTGCTGCGCGAATCAGCTGAGCTAAAAAAACAAGGGAATATAGGACAGGGAAGGGCGGGAGGGTGTGGCAAGCAAGAGGTGGTATTTGCTGGTTCTCCGAACTATTCAAAATTATCGCTACCGGTTCGCCCGAACCGGACAGAACCGGCTGAATACCACCTCTGCATGAAGGGAAAAAAACGGTCCCTCTGTCTATTTGTCTCAGCGTACAGTGCTCTATAGCACCATCTAAAAGGGAAGGAGTTCCAATAAAGGAGAATATTTGTAGCTCAGGGTTGAAATGAGGGGAACTTGGTGCTCTCTGAGTTTGCTTGTTTTCTTGCAGACATTTCAACTCCATTATTTTAGAAAGACAAAAGGGGGAAAAAAAAAGAAAAGAAAGAAAGTTGAAACTCTGGAGCGTAGATCCATACGGGCTCAGAATTCTTAGCTTGCAGGCAAGCAATCAAATCTTGTGCAAATCTTGTCTGTAACAGAGATTCTAATCTAGCTGAGTTGTGTTTGAGAGTCTCAATAAACTAGTAGCTGAATCAAGGATTAAGTGCCAGGAAAGCGGTGATTTACTACAAAATCTTATTGGGAACCAGATAATAAATGGAAAGCACTGCTCCCATCCCCCACAATTTTTACTTTCTAAGAATGCTTCTGCAGTCGTGTGGGATCTGTAGGTGTTAGGAATAAATGCAGCGCTAGAGGAAAAACCTTTGCACTGCCTCAAATTTCCAGATTATTTAATAATTAAAATCAATAAAGACACCATCAAATCAATAAAGACACCATCAAATAAACTTCAGACCCAATCTTTACCTTTAAAGCCCTACATGGCTCAGGACCAGTTTATCTGCATGACCGCCTTATGCCACATTCCTCCCATCGACCAGTGAGGTCGCACAGGGTTGGCCTTCTTCAGGTCCCGTCGGCCAGACAGTGCTGGCTGGCGGGACCGCGGGGGAGGGCCTTCTCTGTAGCCGCTCCGACTCTGTGGAACCAACTTCCCCCCGAGATCCGTACTACCCCCACCTTACTGGCCTTCCGTAAAGCCGTTAAGACTTGGCTTTTCCGGCAGGCCTGGGGCCAATAGTTGTTCTGATTGGCCCATGCATGGTTATGTGAATGTTTTATTTTAAATATAGATGGTTTTTTTATTGTTTTTATATGTTTTATTTTTTTTTTTATGATGTAAGCCGCCCAGAGTCCTTCGGGAGTTGGGCGGCATATAAATTTTATAAAATAAATAAATAAATAAACAATCTGGAGTTTTGTGAGTGCTAAAGAAGAGGGTATGAGATTGTACCCCTGGGAGGATATAGGAGGCAATTCTTTTCACCAGCATTAGTCTACAATAGATAGAAATCTTCATTATAGGGACATGAACGCAATTGGAATGGTTTGGAAAGTCCCATGCAGTGAATGCAACCATGTGCCCTCAATGTCTATGGAGATTCTCAGTCATCCAGGTCATGGTTGTCCCAAAGGTGCTTTTTTCAAGAGGCAACTGGACTTTCTGGTTTTTCTTTGAAGATGTTTCGCTTCTCAGAGCTGAAGAAGCTTCTTGGATGAGAAGCGAAACTTCTGCAAAGAAAAACCAGAAAGTCCAGTTGCCTCTTGGGGAAAAAAAAAGCACCTTTGGGACATGTGCCCTCAAAACCATCAATGCTTCATTTATTCCATTCAGGACGCTTGTAGGAATTAACATACAATTCCTTGTCTGTAACTCAAACTACAAAGTACAGTAAACAATAATACTTTGGATTCAGGGCCATCTTAACACTGAGATACTATCAAAGACAACCTTCCTTGTTCAAGAATAACGAAGCAATGCTTTCATTTAGGCATTTTTTTCCCCTTTTTCAAGGGGATTCATGAACTTGATACTGAGGTGTTGATAATTTGTGGCTTCAACTATCTTGACAATAGCCTTTGTCCTTTTATTACCAATCAAAAGTTTGAAGCTGTTTCAACATTTGCTGCCTAATAGAAATGTGGATATCTTCTATCCTAATAGAAAGGTTCTTACTTTAGAATTGTACAGCTACATAAAATATAATAGGCCATCCTTATTTTCAAGATTATAGGTCTGGAGTCGTCCTTACTTCTCAAAATGAGAAACTGGCAACCCAGCTGTGCAATGTTTCTGTCTGGGCTAGGAGATCATTCTATTCTGGCTTGTCATTAAAAGAAATGCTGGATAACTTTAAAAATTTGTCCCTGGATGTGACCCTCCCCCATTTTCTTTCTCATCCCTCTTTGCTTTAAATTGTGTCCTCTACAATGTAACCTTGTGGATAAGTTCTATTTTGTTTTTACTGAACTTAAAAATTCTGGGAGAATTTTTGGCGGGAGGATGAAATTATTCTAAGTAAATGCACAAACAATTGTTCTGTGTGAAACAATAGAACTCAGAAAGATGGACTTACAAAGTACCAGATGGGAACTTTTTTAAAGTCACTCCAAAGAATAAAGGGAGATTGAACTATGTTTCATAATGCCTTTAAAAATAGAAGTATATTAGTAGTCAGCCATACCATGTATAATGAGCATTGTTGAAAAACGGAGATGTTCTAGGTAGTAGAAATATTTTAATTTTTTCACAGTACAGAGAACTATACGAAGTACACAAAAAATAGCTTTGGAGGTTGTGATTTGGAACGTGTTTTGGTTAAATAAGATGTTGAAGTGCTAACCTATTTCTGTGAAATTAAATATACAGTTTTGAGATGGTAGTAAGTGATCTGAAAGAAAGGTGTTATTTACAACATATTTAACCATATCAGTTATATTGTGACTGTTTCAACAAAATATGCAAAAGTTTGGTTAATTTTAACTATGATTTGTTTCCAGGGAGGTTTGGTGTTTCTGGAATGCACTCTATTTGGTTAGTCCATTCAATGTATTGCACAAATCCAGGAAATAAGTACTTATTAACAAAGTTAAATGTATTATGTGAATGCTGTTAATGTTAATAGTGGCTTTTAGAGTGTGTGTGTGTGATACAAAATTCAATATTCTCCTCTGTGTTCTTTGAACAAATTTCATAGTAGCATTTTAAAATGATATTTTCATAATGTATTGTGAGATTCCTAATATGATATTCATAGAAATTAAAGAAATTCTGTTCCAAAACAAGGACAAATATGGGCACAAGTTGTTTATGCTTATTTATTGTGTGTATATGCAAGTTTATGATAGTTTAAGTAGAATTAGAATTAGAATTAGACTTTCATAAATCTAGTTTAAACCTTAGTATGTTTAACCATGCTTTCTGGTTTACTATGCTATGAATCAAAGGGATACGGGGTTTATTCTTCAAGCTAAGCTAAAAAAATAAAAAAGCTACATTTTGTTTAAAATATACGATATTGTAAATTGGCTTGGTTTGCACATGCAATCTTGACACACGATTTATAAGCCAAAATGGCTGACCAAGGCCAAGCCAAAATGAATCAGATCAGTGCATGGCTTATGTAGCATGTGAACTCAGCTCTCAGTTTAGTGGGATACAAACATAATTGGGACAATTTTTTATTGTTGCCATGAGAATCTGCAAAAAGTTTGCTGGAAAAAGAAAAAAAAACATCGTCCATAAGGCCAGACCCATGACTGCTCTGCATTTTTAGCATTTTTTTCTCTATTGTTTCTTTCTTGACTGAAGACTTGCAGGTTTCTGGAAGAGTGGATCTGGAAGAGACAGAAATGCTGCCATCCACTTGTCCTAGTCTTCTTCTAAAACTTTATACGATTTTAAGATATTTTGTTCAGTCTGTTTATTTGTAATGGTAAATGCTGTACTTTAACATCCTTTCGATTAAATTAAACTGCCAGGGTGAGGCAGAGAGAAGAAATTCAGGTGAATCGCCAGATGAAAAACTGTTCTACTCATCATATAAAAGTCTCTTCCTCACCCTTCCCACCCTCTCATAGACTATTGTCTAATATTCTTCCAGATGTACACTAATTCAAAAGACATGCAAAGAGTCCACACTTCCATAGAGGAAGAAATAAAATCTTACTGTTAGGCTATCTATGTATTTTGAAAAGAATGGCATTCCAGCTGTCAACATCGTTTATTTTTCATCATTAATATGAGGCACTTTTTTCTAATTGAGGCAGTTTTAAATTCCTGAGTGGACATTTTTACATGGTAAGTACTTAGTGGCTCACATGGTTAGGATGCTGGGTTGGAGGTTAGCAAGCATGTTTTAAAGACCTTGGTAAGGCCACACTTGGAATACTGCATCCAATTTTGGTCACCACGATGTAAAAGAGATGTTGGGACTCTGCAGAGAAGAGCAACAAAGGTGATTAGGGGACTGGAGGCTAAAACATATAAATAATGGTTGCTGGAATTGGGTATGTCTAGTCTGATGAAAAGAAGGACTAAGGGTGACATGATAGCAGTGTTCCAATATCTCAGGGGCTGCCACAAAGAAGAGGGAGTCAAGCTATTCTCCAAAGCACCTGAAGGCAGAACTAGAAGAAATGCCGTTTGGCTGAAGTGGTGGAGGGTTTCCTGCCTAAGCAGGGGGTTGGTCTAGAAGGCCTCCAAGGTCCCTTCAACAGTAGCCAAAATCTGGCCCACATAAAAATCCATGAAATGGATGCAGCCAGGGGTGAAATTCAGCAGGTTCTGACAGGTTCTGGAGAACCGGTAGCGGAAATTTTGAGTAGTTCGGAGAACCGGCAAATACCACCTCTGGCTGGCCCCAGAGTGGGGTGGGAATGGAGATTTTGCAATATCCTTCCCCCAGCAGTGGGGAAGGAATGGGGATTTTGCAGTATCCTTCCCCTGCCATGCCCACCAAGCCACACCCACAGAACAGGTAGGGAAAAAATTTGAATTTCACCCCTGCTTCCAACTCTATTATTCTAAGACCTGAGTGTTGAGTGCCATGGGGTGTGGTTGAGCTTCCATTCTTTGCTCCAGCTCCTGCTAGGGACATGAAAGGCTCTCCCATCTGGGTGTTCCCTGGGCAATGGTGATGTCACTGGCTAATCCTTTCAACCCAGAAGTGCCTTAAATGGTACCTCCAACATGAGTGCAATGCAAGTAAATTGGGATACCCCATTGTTTAAATGATTTTCATTTACTCTTGGTCACTGTGGGACACTCCTTCCCCCCCAGTCGTCTCTACATTTAGTATGAGTCTCTTGCTAGCTATCCTTTAATTAGTTATGGAATTATTTACTCCTAGAATTTCTGGCTAATATGGTGGGGAATGTTGGAAGCTGTGCATTTTAAGCCTGTTTTTGAGCCAGTGTTACACAATTTTCTCAGCCACAGTTCTTTTTTTTTTTTTTTCTAAAAACTGTAGACTCAATGTATCTGGAATGAAACTATGCTGAGATGTAACTGCTTGGTTTTTGTTAATCGTTCAGTAGAAATCACTATAGTTCTACTCAGGGGTGGGTTCCACTTACCTTCCCCACCGGTTCGCATCGCGATGTTCCCTCGCACAATTTTGCTTCTGCACATGCTCAGTAGCTGCAATCAGCCCAAAACACAGCTGAGGAGCTGATCAGCTGTGCTTCGGGCGAAGGAATAAAGGTCAGTATAAACCCAGGGGCGGGCGGGAGGGCCCTTTTTCAAGCAGCAGAACAGGAAAAACCTTCCCAACAGTAAAAAATTCACAAAAAATTCCCCAAAAAATATGGCGGCACCCACGGACCGGCACCGACCAAACCGGATCCATGACGTCACCAGCGGGTCACCAACGGTTCGGGCGATCCAGTCCGAATCGGGAGGAACCCACCCCTGGTTCTACTGATACTTTTGATAATGGTTCGTGTTTCCTAAATGGATTAGTCCTCATTGTAGCAAGAGAAGGTTTTAGGTTTTCAGAAGTGAAGCATTTTGCCTGCTCAGTAGAACAAAACAGGGCATTGTTGACATCATGTTTAGAAAGGATTCCTTCTGACATGTGTTTTGGAAAAAGGTGTTACATTTATATCTTGCTTTAAGAGACAGCGTAGCCCACAACTGGATAACGGAATAGGAAAAAATCTCAGAAGACAGCCTGCCTAGTTTCTTGGGCTGTAAAGCAGAGGTGGGTTCCTCCTGGGTCGTACCAGTTGGTGATGTCACGATGACATCATGGATCCGGTTTGGTCGGTACCGGTCCGTGGACGCCGCCATCTTTTTTTTTAAATTTTTTTTGAATTTGTTTTTTTGAATTTGTTTTTTGAATTTTTCCGTTTTTTTTCTTCTGCGCATGCGCAGAAGCCTAGTTTCTGGCACTGTGTATGCATCACCATCTTGTTTTCAGCTTTTTTGGGGGGGGAAATATTTTTATTTTTTTGCAATGCACATGCGCGCGGCCACGCGGCGCGGCCACATGGCGTGGTAGGAAGCGAACTGGCAGCAAGGTAAGTTAGAACCCACCTGTTGTGGTCCACCAGCGGCCTGTGCAGCTGGTGGCAGAGCCAGACAGCGAGGAGGCTGGTATGGTGATTCGCCAGCGGCCTGTGCAGCTGGTACCAGAGTCGGACAGTGAGGAGGCTGGAGAAGGCTCGGTGCCAGAGGCAGGGATTCAGCCAGGGCCTTCAGAACCTCCAGAGGCTGCCATGAGTGAAGAAGAAGAAGAGGAGGAGCCTGTTCTCAATGTGCGCGTGCGCAGAGCTGCCAAAAGGCAGGAATGGCTCCTGAGGAGAAGGACTACTCGGGAGTAAGGCTTGGGGATAATTGGCCACTCCCATAGCCTATTTAAATGAGGAAAACGACTGAGGAATTTGCACGAAACAACTTTGTTCATTTCAAGTCCTTGTCTTTGAATTCAAACCTCTGTTCTGCTCCCGTTTGAAATCGTCAAAGTTGCCTGCAAATTGTTCCTGGGCGTTTTGCCAAAAACAGTAAGGTTCGTGTGGGTTATCTGCTGTTATCCGAAAGACTCTTCGTCAGACTTGTGTTCTTTTGCTTGGACTATTGCCGACTGTTAAGGAGATTAATTAACAGCTATTGCACAGAAAAGACTGGTTTACACTTTATTTGCATTTAGGACGACTGCTAAGTAAGACAATTGGTAGCCGTTACTATTAAGGTTTGTACGGACGCTGTTTGTGCTGTGTTCCTTTGTCAGAACGCTGGGTCAGAACACCATCCCTGCTGTAAAGGTTGGGGTGTGTGTGTGGGGGGGATTGTAATTTCAGACGTGCAAGATTAATGCAATTGGGGTATAAACCAAATAGGAATCACAACCAGAGGAACTAATTCTACTTTATTGTAAACCTACATTGACAGAATCTTGGAAGCCTGAAAGTACAATCCTCATCCTTCCAGGCAGGGATTGCCCTGTCAGTTACTCTATTCCATTCTGTCTCATATTTGCATTTTCCATAGAGGAAAAATTGAAAACAGGAAAGCTACTTTTTTTTGCAGACATTTCTTTGCAGCTGAAACTTTAGAAAGGACCAGATACAGATCCTCGCTTTATTACATAATCTTTCCACATTTCTAAGTTCTGCTTGGAATTTCTTGGAGTCCAATGCACATCTCTGTTGTGGGATCCAGTTATTATAAACTTTTATTCATTAAACGTGAAACTCAGTCAGCTGAACATTTAAAAATGTATCACAAATATTATTGACTGGCGCTGATGGTTGATACGGGTTGTTGCCAGCATCCTAGGTGGGATCCAGTTGTTGTTGTTGTTGTTGTTGTTGTTATTATTATTATCTTTTATTCATTAAACATGAAACTCAGTCAACTGAACATTTAAAAATGTATCACAAATAGCATTGACTGGCTCTGATGGTTGATATGGGTTGCTGCCAGCGTTGTAGGTATCAACCAAGTATCTTCTTAAAATGTATGTCGTTCCGAGTAGTGTATTATTATTATTATTATTATTATTATTATTATTATTACCATCTTTGGTTTGTTCCTTTTTTGCAATTCATGATTTTCTCTCTTTTTTTTTTAAATCTCCTTTCCCTTTCTCTCCCTCCCTAGTTGTTGGCATTAAATGCCATAACTGCCTATTCA
>QLTV01002552.1:2044687-2098898 GCA_003457575.1 Thermophis baileyi | reverse complement strand
TGGCCTCTGCCAGCAGTTCGATTCTGAACCGGCTCAAGGTTGACTCAGCCTTCCATCCTTCTGAGGTGGGTAAAATGAGGACCCAGATTGTTGGGGGCAATATGCTAACTCTGTAAACCGCTTAGAGAGGGCTGTAAAGCACTATGAAGCGGTATATAAGTCTAAGTGCTATTGCTATTGCTATAGAGAGGATGGGATTCAACTCAGAAGGAAAATTTCCATTGGTCTCAAGGAGTGAATCCTACTCGAGTTGTAGATCAACTTCAAATTGTGTGTGAATTCCATCCGAGCATGAAAAGAAAGGGATGGTTCAGAGGGATATGATTCTCATTAAATTTAGGAACCAGTGATGATGGATGCTGGAAATTGCAATTCCCTAGTTTCTGGAGAGACGCCTACTCCTGCGTTAGCCCATTAATTCCACACACATTTTCATATCAACGTGCTGACTTGTCATTTTGCAAAACACCGACTATTGAGTGATTTGTGTTCCATCGTCTTTGATCAGATTTTATAGCATTCAAGCGTTGCTTTCAACACTTGTGAATTAAACAAGGGCATGGTATGATTCATTCAGGAAGCACATGAATACTTGCTCATGGTGGGAAATTTCTACAACACATATGCTAATCAAGCAACATGGATTCTTCCTCTGGTTGCTAATTTGTTGGGATGGTTTGACTAAACTTGAATGGGTTCACTGCCAAGTCTACAAAGAAGAATCCAACCACAAATAATACAAACTCATTACATAAGATTGCATAATATCAGAAGCCTGCTACCAAGAGATCATTGTATTCAATTAAAACCACGGTAGTTCATTTTGTTGTTGTCCTCTCTTTAGGGGAAAAAAAGGATTAAGTCAAGATTCTGACAAGATACACTCTGGTTATTTGGATTCGTCTGTGTGTGTGTGTGTGTGTGTGTGTGTGCGCGCGCGCGCGTGCATACCTTCAAGTCAGTATTGACTCCTGGCAATTGCTTGGATAAGTCCCTGCAGTGTTTTTGGCAAGAATTTCAGAAGTGGTATGCCATTACCCCCCTTCCTAGGGCTGAGAGAGAGTGACAGGCCCAAGGTCATCCAGCTGGCTTTGTGCCTAAGGTGGGACTAGAACTCACGATCTTCCAGTTTTTAACCTGATGCTTTAACCACTACACTCAACTGGCTGTATATGGGTTCGGTTAAGGGTCTCCTTCACCAGGAGAACTTTTTAACAAGTGAAGGGATAGTTCATATAAAATGGGAGGGAAGTGAAACCTGCAGTGAGTGAGGTAGGATATCAGGGTTTTCCCCTGAATTTTGGTTGGGGAATGTTTGGAGATTCTGTTGTCAACCCTGAAGCTGACCTGACCAAGGCCATTTTGAGGCTTCAGTGTTGCCAGATTGGAGCTGAAGGATAGGGAGGGGGGGGAATAGAGATAGTTTTGTAGCCAAAACAAAATACTTTCTCCTGGGAACCAAGGACAGGTGGTCGGAAAGAGGAGGAGTGAAGTTACTAGGCAACCAGACTGCACCTTCACTGGATCATGTGACTGATTGTTTGGGGAAGGGGAAAAACTTTTACTTTTAATTAGGTGAAAACCGTGGGAACATTCAGAGTCGGTTTTCACCAGCCTGTGCCAATATGATATGTCCAATAAACCCATTCTTTGAGGAACCTACTTGCCTCGGAGTTCTGTCTGCTATGGGCATATTACTTGGAACCCTGACATTTGTTTTTTAAAGCATGGTAAGCCTGTTTTAGAGCCAGTGTTAAACATTTTTGCTCTCGGCCAGCAAAAAAAAAAAAAAAAGATGAAAATCCAAACAATTTTGTGTTCTGGGAACATTCTCAGGTTTCCAGAAAAGGGATCTGCAAACTATATATTTGGAGTTCCTAGGGATGCATAGAGATTGTAGCAGGTCCTGCATATATCAGTGGACATTTCGTCAAAGCTGAAAACCCTAATGTCTAAACATGAGGGAAAAAATGTATGGCTGAATGGTAGCATTACATTATAGAAATGAAGAAAGAACAATTTCTGCATATTTTTGTCTTTTAATACTGGTCCAGCAACATTTTTATCTTTAACTTGTTGTTATAAAATAGGGAAACAGTAAAATTAGGACTGTGCTGCAGGGGTGAAATCCAGCAGGTTCTGACAGGTTCTGGAGAACCGGTAGCGGAAATTTTGAGTAGTTCAGAGAACCGGTAGCGGAAATTTTGAGTAGTTCGGAGAACCGGCAAATACCACCTCTGGCTGGCCCCAGAGTGGGGTGGGAATGGAGATTTTGCAATATCCTTCCCCCTGGAGTGGGGTGGGAATGGAGATTTTGCAATATCCTTTCCCCTAGAGTGGGGTGGGAATGGAGATTTTGCAGTATCCTTCCCCTGCCACACCCACCAAGCCACGCCCACCAAGTCACACCACACCCACCAAGCCACGCCCACAGAACCAGTAGTAAAAAAAATTGGATTTCACCACTGCTGTGCTGGATGCACAACAGTAGAAAGTTAAACATGTGTTTATTTATTTATTTTATTTATTTTGTTTGTCAAACATGTACAAGATAGCAGGTATAGGTATAAACATAAACATAATCGAAGTGAATACAGATAGATGAGGACAATAGGACAGTAGGACAGGGACGGTAGGCACGCTTATTTCCCAGTGAACTATTTTTTTGTAAAAGGTTACTTGGAAAACCTATTTCATATAGATTTTATACATAGTTTACCATGTTTAATGCATTTTAATACAGTTTACACAACTATCCTAATATTTGCACATTTAATATTTATGCATTCATTTACAAGCAAGGTTTTCTAAAACCAGGAGCTCTATTTTTTTGAGGGAGGGGCGCTAATTGGTACGTTTGGATTTCTGAGAACATAGCCCCTCCTTGGCATTTTCACTGAATGCCTAAGGACAGATTTATCAGTTAATAAAATACCCATTTATCAGAAGACAAATTGCTAAAGTTGTTCCTTACCTCTCCCTCTAGGCCCCCACAGGCTTCTCTAAAAGCAAAGTTTGCTTTTATGTTTCTTATTAGTTTTTTTTTTCTTTCTTAAGCCAAGTCAAATAACTGTGCCACAATTTCCTATTTCCCCCCCCCCCCAAGATTTGTTTCTGTTTTATATAGGAGGTTTAGAGGCATTCATGGAAATAGAGATGACTCTGGAAGCAGGTCGCATGCTACTTTTTTCATTTATTTGTTTTTAAATCCAAATAATATTAAATTATTTCAACCCAGAAATAGCTGCTAGCTTTCCAGTAACCAAGAAAGAAGAGCCGAGGTGGCGCAGTGGTTAGAGTGCAGTACTGCGGGCTACTTCAGCTGACTGCTAGCTGCAGTTTGGCGGTTCAAATCTCACCGGCTCAAGGTTGACTCAGCCTTCCATCCTTCTGAGGTGGGTAAAATGAGGACCCAGATTGTTGGGGGCAATATGCTGACTCTGTGAACCGCTTAGAGAGGGCTGTAAAGCACTCTAAAGTGGTATATAAGTCCAAGTGCTATTGCTATTGCTAAGAAAGGAATCATTATGCCTTACATTGGAACCCCACTTTAGATTACAGAGTCGGAAGAGACCACCAAGTCGACTCCTTGCTCAATGTAGAAATCTAAATTAAAGTCTTTACACATGTTGGCTCTCTAGATTCCGCTTGAATACATCTCATTCAGTGGTGAAATCCAATTTTTTTACTGTGGGCGTGGCTTGGTGGGCGTGGCTTGGTGGGCGTGGCTTGGTGGGCGTGGCTTGGTGGGCGTGGCTTGGTGGGCGTGGCAGGGGAAGGATACTGCAAAATCCCCATTCCCTCCCCACTCCTGGGGGAAGGATATTGCAAAATCTCCATTCCCACCCCACTCTGGGGCCAGCCAGAGGTGGTATTTGCTGGTTCTCCGAACTACTCAAAATTTCCACTACCGGTTCTCTAGAACCTGTCAGAACCTGCTGGATTTCACCCCTGATCTCATTTTGAGCAGCCCATCAATGTTCTAAATAATCAGCATGAAGACTGGATACATTTATTTGGTTTGATTGATATCCCACCTTTCTGAATAAACTAATATTCAGAGAAAAAGGAAAATGGAAGCTAAATACAACTCTTGAGAGGGAGTAGACTACAGTCTGGAAACAAATGATGAGAAGGCCTTCTTTTGTGTGCCCAAGAAACAAACTTTGACAGCAGGAACATCTACAGGCGAACCTCTTATGAAGATACAGGTAGTCCTTGACTTACGACCATTGACAATTGAGCCCAGAATTTCAGTTGTTAAATGAATTTTTCTCCATTTTATGATCTTTCTTGATACAGTTGTTAAGTGAATCACTTAAGTTAGTAACATGGTTGCTAAGTAAATGTGACTTCCCCATTGACTTTGTTTGTTGGAAGGTCACAAAAGGTGTTTACATGACCCCAGAACATTGTGATCATCATAAATGCATGCCAATTGCCAAGCACCTGAATTTTGATCACATGATCATGGGGATGCTGCAACAGCTGTGTGAAACAAGGTCATAAATCACTTTTTTTCAGTGCCATTGTAAGTTTGAATGGTCACTAAGCAAATGGTTGTAATTCGAGGACTACCTGTATTAATGGTAGACATGCTGATAACAGCAGAGGGACTTTTACCATGTTCAAGCCTAAATCAACCATCCTTATTATAGGAAAGCTTTTCCTAAAATCAAACTGGAAACTATCTTCTTGTAACTTAAAACCATTTTGGCACATACCGAGATAATCAAATAATTGAAGATTCTTACCTTTCTTCTGCACAGCTTTGCCTAATTTATTTGTTCTCATTTTTACTCAGGTTCCTTTATGTTCTGTCTATTTCTTTGTAATTTAGGTTCACGTCTTTTTTCTTCTAGAAATGTGTACTCATTTTGACATTTTTTTTCTAGCCACAAATGACAAATGGCAATAGATCAACGCTGTCATCCATGGTGAGTCAGTATTTGTTTAGCAAATCACAGCATTCTGAGGCAAAAGGAATCGATAATGAATTTTTTTTACACCCCCGAATGTACGAAGCCTTTAATCTTCTGCAATCTTTCTCTGATTTGACTAGAGTTGGTTTCTGAGTTTTTAGTTAAAAAGGGGACATATTTTATTGTGAAAGAAAAACTGAAGTATCTTAAAAATGTACTTTTGTTTAAGGTGCCCTGCTGAGGAAACTTAAATTCTTTTAGTTAGCATTGTGTTCAGGACGCTTAATCAGAAATCACTAGCTAAATCACTTCCAAAGACATTTCCAGTTTTCCAGATGTTATTCAATTGTGTCAAGCATGGAAATTTTTCTACATTTCCTCCTTACCAAATATCATCTAATTCAAGAACAACAACAAAAATTTTGTTTTCCAAAGAAGAAGAGACTTTTAGAGTGATCATGTTTTTCCATGTATCTAGACAACCAAGATTATAGGTAGCCTTCGACATACAATCATAATGGAGCCTATCCAGTAATGGGTTTCACTTACCTTTGCTACTGGTTCGGAGATGTGCGCATGCGCCGCTTCTGCGCATGCGCAGAGCGTCCATGATGACGTCCGGGTGGGTGGGCGGAGCCTCCCGCCGCCGCTACCGGTTCGCCTGAACCAGGGCGAACTGGTAGAAACCCACCACTGAGCCTATCCATCATGGTTGTAAATCACGATAAACATAAAACTGGTCCGCCATGTGACTGATCCAATGTTATGACCATTTTTGTGGCAGTTGTTAAATAAATGTGATGGTCATAAAGCAGCCACTGAGATTGTTAAGCAAATGCCATGATCATTAAGCGAACAATGTTTTGCAATGGCCGGTTTTGCTAAAAATTAATGCTGGTTTTCAGTGAAACTGTGCTAAAATGTGCTCATGGACTGTGGGACGGTGCAAACAACTGTAAATGTGAGCCAGTTGTGGTCATGTCACTGTGGGGAGGGGGAGATGGCTGTTGGAACTTTGGAACTGGGTCGTAAGTACCCCCAAGGAGTTCCATCATAATTTCAAACAACCACTGAAGCTACAGCCAGTTTGGTCTAGAGGTTAAGACACTAGGCTAGAAAGCAGGAGACCATGAATTCAAGTCCTACCTTAGCCATGAAAACTGGCTGGGTTACTTTGGGCCAGTCACTCTCTTTCAGCTAACCCACCTCACAGGGTTGTTGTTGTTGTTGTGGACAAAACAGGAGGAGGAAGGTGTGTTGGATATGTTTGCTGCCTTGAGTTATTTATAAAAATAATAAAAGTGGGATATAAATAAGTGACTTGGTTGCAAATCATACTATTTGTATGTGTGGAAATACTGTCTGTCAATATACAATCCTTTTTCCATTGGTTTGCAATCTCTCTAGGTTTTCATCTTAAATCCAGAGGGAAGACATCACATCCTCCCATTTGCCTTTTTAAGTAGCAATGTAATTCTCACCATTGACAGCAGTAGTGGGTTCTAAAACCCTTTACTACAGGTTCGCTCGCGCGACGCTTCTGCGCATGTGCAGAAGCGTCCCGGGTGGGTGTGCGGAGCCTCCCGCTGCCGCCACTACCGGTTCTAAGAACCGGGCAGAACCGGGAGCAACCCACCGCTGATTGACAGTAAGTCTTGCCTCTAAAAAATGTGTTGGGGAATTTCTCCTGTAGCCAGATGAATCAGAGAAATGTTCCATCCAGTTTCTCTGCCCACACATTTGGTGGAAAGCCAAATTTGGCTTTCCAATTTGGAAAGCCACTTATGACCAATTCCATACTGCAGTGCTCTACGGTGAATGCTTTTCATTCCAAACAACTATTGGAGATTTTATGATGGAGCTCCTAGGAATTATTTTCCATGACCAACCTGAAGAATCTCCTTTCTCAGGTATTGTGAAGGGTTAAACATGCACAGTCTCGAGTCACTCTTCTTTTTTTCTTTCTTACTTTTGCACTTGCTTCAAAATCATTATCAAAATCCAATATCCAATATCCAATAATTAACAAACATAACCAGTATAACTTGTAGTGATTAGGGTTCTGGCCTAGACACCAGAAGACTGTGAATTAGTCCTTCCTTAGCATGGAAGCTAACTCAGTGACTTTGGGCCAATCACCAGGAGACAGTGAGTTCTAGTCCTGCCTTAGGCATGAAAGCCAGCTGGGTGACTTTGGGTCAGTCATTCTCTCTCAGCCCAACCCACATCACAGGGTTGTTGATGTGGGAAAAATAGAAAGAGGAGGGAGAATTATGTAAATCATAAATCAGAATGTACAATTAAAAAATGTTTACATTTATTAAAACATTCTATCCTTATTTAACAATAGCTAATATATTAAGGCCTTATGTTAACCAGCCCCCACCCCAAAGTTCAGGTGCAGTCCAGGTTTATATATGGAATTACAATACATGAATATTTTCTAAATTGAATTAATCATCAGGCTTTTTTTTTAAAATGAGGTTATTTTTTACATGGCACATACTCATCCAATTTAATTTGCCATTCTTTGAAAGAGAGAGTTATATGTCATTTCCTCTGAATCTTGTTATTTTATTTTTACTTTATTCTTACTGTCTCAGAAGCTGGCTGTACACTAAATGTTCAACTCAGTTAATGAATTATCTGCATTTCAGGATATACACAATACATGCACATCAAGCCATTAAAACATACTGAGTTTAAACAACAAAGTTCAAACCAAATGAGCAGCTAACCAAATTATAGCTAATAGGATTTTAACTGACCTGGCTACGTTTTTTCAGCAAACCTGTTGTGGCCCGCCAGAGTCCCGTGCAGTTGATCATGGATCCCGAGGACGATGAGGCGGTTGTGGCGAGGTACCGTCGGCCCGTGCACCTGGCACCCGAGTCAGAGAGCGAGGAGGTTGGAGAGGACACGGTGCCAAAGGCTGAGAGTCAACCAGGGCCTTCTGTACCTCCTGAGGAGTCCATCAGGGCCGAAGAAGAAGAGGAGGAGCCTCTTCTTCTCGATGCTCAGGCACGCAGGGCTGCTAGAAGACAAGAGTGGCTACTCAGGAGGAGGTCTCCTTGAGAGTAGAGCTGCAGGCAAAGTGGCCACACCCTTAGACTATTTAAGCCCTGACCACGATGAGCCTTGTTGCAGGAATCAACGTTTATTATTACTCTTGATCTTTGTGACTCCAGTCTCCTCGGTTCTTGTTCCAGTACAAGTCTTGTTTCCTGCATTCCTAGCTCTGGGAGTATTGCCAGATACAGTAAGACCTGCTCATTATCTCTGGGACTCTGGCCAGCTGTTAAGACTGTACATTAACAGTGGGGGTTTGAAAAAGACTCTTCTGCCTTTATTTTGTTTTCAATGACTCCTAAGAAATTATTAGCAGACCTTTATTATTAGTAAACGAACAGTGTTTTGCAGTTTGTGTGTGCGTATTATTGGTGGCTCGTCGCTGGGGCAGAACAAAACCCAACCAGAGGTTGGTACTAAAACATGCACATTGTGGGGAATGAAAAGGGTATCTCATAGAACCAACTATTGTCATTTATTTACCGTATTTTTCGGACTATAAGACGCACCGGACTATAAGACGCACCTAGATTTACAGGAGGTAAACAAGAAAAAAAATAGTTTTTGGCCTCCGCACGTTGTGTTTTCGCCTTCCCCAGCCCCCAGAAGCACTCTGCAGTGCTCCGCACGTCCCATTTTTTGCCAAAAGCGCGCCTGTTTTTGACCTGCAGAGTGCTTCTGGGGGCCAGGGAGGGTGAAAACGCGATGCACGGAGGGTTCGGGACCCCAAAAATGGGCCTGTGTTTGGTGAAAATGGGCCCGTTTTTGGCAAAAATGGGACATGCGGAGCACTGCAGAGTGCTTCTGGGGGCCGGGGAGGGCAAAAATGTGACGTGCAATGGGTTCGGGAGTCCAAAAATGGGACATGCGGAGCACTGCAGAGGGCTTCTGGGGGCTGGGGAGGGCAAAAACGCGACACACGGAGGGTTCAGGAGGCCAAAAACAGGCCCGTATTCGGTCTATAAGACGCACCAAAATTTTCACCCACTTTTAGGGTGTGGGGAAAAGTGCGTCTTATACTCCGAAAAATACGGTATTTATTTAGCGTATGGCATTTACAAAGGTCATGCAATCACTGATATATTTAGCTTAAATAAAGTGTCAGAATATGTATGTATGTATGTATGTATGTATGTACTGTATGTATATATGCATGTATGGAAGATATGTGGACAATGCAACATAGGAGATAATAAATTACGACAAAACCATAATAAAATCACCATAATATTGTGTATGAAGCATAGACTACCTCCATGATGGTATACCCTGGGCAACGTTCTATCTTAATACGTCTATGGAGGTTCTGTCTTAATAGAATGGCTAAAAGTCTATACGCACAGCAACTGAACTGGGTATTGTATCACTCATAGTCAAAAACTGCAGAGGCAGCAATTGGACTGCAACAGTTCTATTAAGAACTCACTGGCAAAAGATATTGGACCCCAGATCCATATTTTGCAACTGAACTATTGTCCTAAAACATTTGTTTAAAGAAGAACCCATGATGTCAGCAATGTGAAATCTTTTACGAATGTACATGCTAATTAAATGCAACACATATGACACAAAGGCTGCACTGTCCCTTGGGCTATTCTGATAGTCCTAGAAATATTTCACCTTATTACATTCAGGATGGCAGCGTGGATCAATCATTAGACCACAAATATTTTGTCTGGATGGACTTGTAGACCTTCCTTCAGCCATGTTTGTTAAACCTAATTGAAACTGGTGGCTTTCAGGATTTACTTTACTAATTAATCAGGCACGGTTTCTCTGAAAGCCTTGGAAGCTACATGGATTGAGAGTGGAAATGTTCCACTGGCAGGACCTCCTCTGGCCTAGTTCTGTGGAAGACGGCAACAATAGGGAGGAATTCATTGTCATAAACGATGAACATCTGGTATGCATTTGGAATAAGGCCACAGACAGATTTGCAGCAGACATCTCTTCAGTATTGCAAATATTTGGAAAAGAGCATGTTCCACTGAGTTAGCCATTAGGTACTTAGTTATATTATACATGCAGTGAGCCAAAACTAAGCTTAGTTCACCCAAAGGAAAGCCATGTCAGGAATCACATATGTACAGATCAGTAGTGGGTTCTAAAACCCGTTGCTACCGGTTTGTGCGCGCGCTCGCACGTGTGTGCAATGCTTCTGCGCATGCGCGTGCGATGCTTCTGCACATGCGCAGAAGTGGCCCGGGCGGGTGGGCGGAGCATCCCAGGGTGGGTGGGTGGAGCCTCCCGCCACCGCCGTTACTGGTTCTAAGAACCGGGCCGAACCGGGAGCAACCCACCGCTGGTACAGATGTCACCTTTGGAGGCAAGGACATAGGCAGCACACACTCTGCATACAAGAAGCATGATTTGATATCTGGCTTCTTCTTTCTTTATTAGAAAGGCACTGTGAATTTGATATGGAGAGAAGCAGAAACAGAAAGGAAACCATATTGTTGTAAGCTGCCCAGAGTCACTTTCCTTTAGATATATGGCTAAATAAATAAATAAATTGGTGCTCTCTGACCTTGATTGTTTTCTTCTAGATGTTTCATTACCCAAACTAGGTAATAAATAAACAAACAAACAAATATGCCATTATTTGAAATATACACTTTAACCCTGATTTTTAATAAGTGGACTGGGAATAAGATCTGCTTGAAATTTTAAACCGATAAATATATATGATACATAGACAGACAGACAGACAGACAGACAGACAGACAGACAGACAGACATAGATGATAGACAGATAAATACATAAATAGACGATAGAGATACATAGAGATACTTAGATATGAGGTCAGATCATAGCTCAATAACAGAATAACAGTTGTAAGGGACCTTGGAGGTCTTCTAGTCCAACCCCCTGCTCAAGCAGGAGACCCTATACCCGTGATGGCGAACCTATGGCACGCGTGCCAGAGGTGGCATGCAGAGCCCTCTCTGTGGGCATGTGCGACATCGCCAGCTGCTCTTCGGGTTTCCGGTGCTCCGGCATGTGCACGCACATTCCGGTTTGGGCACTTGGTGCCAAAAAGGTTCGCCATCACGGCCCTATACCATTTCAGACAAATGGCTGTCCAATCTCTTCTTAAAAACCTTCAGTGTTGGAACACCCACAACTTCTGAAGGCAAATTGTTCCACTGATTGATTGTTCTAACTGTCAGAAAATTTCTCCTTATTTGTAGGTTGGATCCCTCCTTGATTAGTTTCCATCCATTGCTTCTTTTCCTGCCTTCAAGTGTTTTGGAGAATAGGTTGACTCCATCTTCTTTGCGGCAATCTCTTAGATATTGGAACACTACTACGGTATCATGTCATCGCTAGTCCTTCTTTTCATTAAGCCAGAATATTAAGCAATGGTTAGCACATGCCCTGTCCTACCTGCTGTGAGTGATATCAACCAGCACCTTATTTGTTTAAACATCGATTGCTAATGCCAATCCAATCTGCCCCTTCCCAAATGCTAGTCATTCTGAAGTAGAGAGCATTCTCTTCTTCACCACATAGACACAGAATTAGCCCTGTCAGAAAGAATGGAAGGGAATCTGATTGGATGAACATCTGTATAATTTGTATTTCAATGAACATATCTTTTGTGTTAAGAGCAGTGTCACAAGTGGGGCCCAAATAGGTGACAAGAACTAGTTAATCTTGGCTAATTAGGTGAAATAGGGTCAGATACCAGTTCAGGGGGAGCAGATACCAGTTTGAGGGTGGGGGGAGACTAAATTGGGAATTTGAAAAACATCTCTAAATTGGGAATTTGAAAAACATCTTTGAGGAAACAAAGGCCAACTACTTTCAACTACTTGTTTTCCGTTTCTTTGTTATGTAAGGAAAGAAAGAGGAGGGAGGGGGAAAGGAAGGAAGGAAGGAAGGAAGGAAGGAAGGAAGGAAGGAAGGGAGGGAGGGAGGGAGGGAGGGAGGGAAGCAGGGAGGGAGGATTCCTGATGTTCCTTACTAACTTCCCAGAAGGAAACTCAATGGGGAAGCCAACAGGAAATCAAAACTTACTCCACTTTCACTGCTTTTTTGCCCACCCATGGTCATCCTGTTTCTCTGTTTAGATAAGGAAATATCTCTGGAACCATGAGCCCACAGGGCACAGCTTGTCTAGTTTCCAACTATAACTAGGACACACAAAATTGCTAGTTTCTGGTAGCTGGGCTAAACTCACACCCATCTCACTTTTTCCAAAGCTGACACTAATTGCATTTTGGATAAACAAGCTTTGTCAGTGAATCTCTTAAGTTCTGCATATTTAACAAATTCAAAATGATTCATCCAAGGCATGATTGCAAAAAAAAAAAAATTCGACTTCAGTGGTCAATGCCTGGAATACATTACCTGACTTTGTAGTTTCTTCCCCAAACCCCCAAAACTTTAACCTTAGACTGTCTACCGTTGACCTCACCCCATTCCTAAGAGGTCTGTAAGAGGCATGCATAAGCGCACAGTCATGCCTACCGTCCCTGTCCTAACGTCCCCATGTATTCGTAAAATATCATGTACTCATAACCATGCTTGTACTTCTTATATATTCACAATCATGTTTATACTTTGTCTGTAATCATATACACGCTTGACAAAATAAATAAATAATAAATAAATAAATAAATGGAGATAGGCAATTTTTTCTTCTTCTTATTGCCTGTTAAAAAGATGCCTCTTTTTTCTAGGAAAGGATAAGACAATAACACCCTATTTATGTAGCCAATTCATAATAATGGATGTTTCTTTTTTTTTTTTAATGGATAGCCCTTCGCCACAAACAATGCAACATACAAATAGGACATTTCAAAAGATGAGCGAGAGTAGATGTTCATTAGATGCCCTTTAAAAGTCATAGATCTACTAAGCTATCTTCAGCTGTTATCTTGCCAGTAAATTAAAATGACAAATGACTATTATCTGAAAGGTAAAGTATCATGGAAAAGGCTGGAAGCACAGCAGCTCTCTCCTGCTTTTAAAAGCTTTTTAGAGTTAGGAAGAAGCTGTTATTTTTTTTTTTAAATCCCCTGGTTGCTTTGTATGTGTTCTAAAAACAATTCCCATCATTCTTTCTGGAACTCATGGAGTAGGATATAATTCAAGCTTTTCGAACATGTGTGCTTTTCTGCAAATCAGGGAGATCCACCATGAATTGTTGCTTTAACAAAACAATCTTAGCTTTTGCCTGGGAAATGCTGCAAGATGTACACAAGGCTCATTTTATAGTGCTCATTTATTGAAAAAAAAATTAAGCACTGGGGGAGGAAGGAACGGGCAAAAAGACCTCCCCTTTAGAACAGATGTGACTAATGGACTGGTTTCCAGTAATTTATATTAATAATGATTGTCATAATTTTTTTTTTGTATATTTCAAAGCCTTCGACAGCTTTATGGTAGAAAATTGCTGTTGCTTACTCAAGGGACTGGCATTATGGGACTACCACAGCTTTTTAGTTGACTGGATGAAATATAGACAGATGGGGAGGGGGGTATAATTTAATATCAGTGTCCAAAATTGAACTTGGGATCTGAGACATTGATTGGGATATGGCCAAGAGGCCATTTTTTCAGAGAGAAGAGGGAGGAGGAGAAGCTCCTCTTATTTGCAAGAACTTTTTGAAAAGTTTTTGGATGCCGTTTGAAAAAAACAAATTAACTTCCCTCCCCACTTCAAACTTGCCTCTTTCATGGGAAATTACAACCCCATTTGAATTCTAGGACCTTGAGTTGATCCAATAGTCTGCAGCACGGCTGTCAAACTTGATCGCATCACGTGACATATCATGACGTATCGTGATGTTTAGAGCAGAGGTGGCGCAGTGGTTAGAGTGCAGTACTGCAGGCTACTTCAGCTGACTGCTAGCTGCAGTTCAGCAGTTCAAATCTCACCGGCTCAAGGTTGACTCAACCTTCCATCCTTCTGAGGTGGGTAAAATGAGGACCCAGATTATTGGGGGCAATATGCTGACTCTGTGAACTGCTTAGAGAGGGCTGTAAAGCACTGTAAAGCGGTATATAAGTCTAAGTGCTATTGCTATTTTGCCTGTGCGGAGCTGAGGTGGGCGTGGTCTGTGCGTGACACATCTGGCCCACGGGCCGCTAGTTTGACACCACTGGTCTACAGAATCCATTTGATTAGGAAAAATTATAGGCTTCCTGGGTTAACTCAAAATACAGGTAGTCCTTGACTTACGACCACAGTTGAGCCCCAAATTTCTGTTGCTAAGTGAGACAGTTGTTAAATTAATTTGGCAACCTTTCTTGCCATAGTTGTTAAGTGAATCACCATAGGTTTAAGTGAATCACATGGTTGTTAAGTGAATCCAGCTTCCCCCACTGACTTTGCTTGTTGGATGCCAGCTGAGAAGGTTAAAAATGCTGATCAGATGACCGTGGGACACTGCAACCATCATAAATATGAACCAACTGCCAACCATCTGAATTTTGATCATGTGATCATGGGGATGTTGCAACAGTCGTAAGTGTGAAAAACAACCACATTACTTTTCTCGGTATCATTGTAACTTCAAATGGTCACTAAATGAATGGTTGTAAGTCAAGGGCTACTTGTATAGTATTAGAGGAGGCTAAAATGGGGTTAGGTAATTTATGTTCACTGTTGCAGTCAATGTTTTGTATAAACCTGACCATTAAGTCAAGCTATAACACGGTTTATTAATTCTGGCAGTTTGGGGCAGTTCCTTTCTGGCAGACAGTAATGGGGGCTGGCATCACCAGACATGCTGTGATTTAATTTGTTTAGGCCTGTTTGCCAAGTTATTTACTTTATTCAATTTTTGATGTTGCTCAAAACCAAATGACTCGGGTGGCTCACAAAGTACGGAAACAATGCAAAAACACATAAACAAGAATGCAGTAAACATTAATTTAAAATAATTACAGGATAGTTACAAAAAGGCAATCCAGACAACACACAAATTTGAAACAGGGGTCCATGCCATCTCCTACCTGAGGCCTGAGAAGATAGTACCTTGAATCAGGGGTGGGTTCTGCTTTTCTTCGCTGCCGGTTCGCTCAGTGATGCGCTGTGCAGGTGCGTGCTTCGTGCATGCACAGTGCACTTCGCACGTGCTTCATGCACGTGCAGTGCTTAAAAAAAGCTTCTGCGCATGTGCAGAAGCAAAAAAGAAGGTGGCGGCGCCTATGGTGTTGCCGAAAGAACCAGTTCAGGGGCGTGGCAGGCCTGGGTCGCTGCCGGTTCTATAGGCCGCCAAGTTACTACCGGTTCTATAGAACTGGTCCGAACTGGGAGGAACCCACCTCTGCCTTGAATCACACCTCAAATCAGTGTAGCTCACAAAACAGAGATGTCACATAACATCTGTCTAAGGAGTTATGGTGGTGCAGTACTGCAGGTATACTCTGCCCACAGCCAGGATTTTGATCCTGACTGGCTCAAGGTTGCCTCAGCCTTCCATCCTTTCGAAGTAAAATGAGGAAAGATTTTGGGAGAAAATATGCTGACATTTGTAAACCACTCAGAGTATGCTGTAAAGAACCATGGAGTGGTATATAAATCTCAGTGCTATTACTATAGGGAGGGTGCAGTCTTCCCCACTGCAAACACCAAATGCAGGGGTGGGTTCTAACTTACCTCGCCGCCGGTTCGCTTCCTCCTGCGCCACGTGGCTGCGTGCACATTGCGCGCCGCATGGCTGTGCCGTGTGGGCGTGCGCGCGCATGCGCAATGATGAAAACTTGAAACCCCCACATGCGACAAAACCCCCCCCCCCCAAAAAACCAAAAACAAGATGGCATAGTGCCGGGGACTCGGCTTCTGCGCATGCGCAGAAGAAAAAAAATAGTAAAAAATTCCAAAAAAATTCCAAAAAAAAGATGGTGGCGTCCACGGACCGGCACCGACAGAACCGGATCCGTGACATCACCAGCGGTTTGCTACCGGTTCTATAGAACCAGTGAGAACCGGGAGGAACCCAGTGGTTAGAGTGCAGCACTGCAGGCTACTTCAGCTGACTGCTAGCTGCAGTTCGGCGGTTCAAATCTCACCGGCTCAAGGTTGACTCAGCCTTCCATCCTTCTGAGGTGGGTAAAATGAGGACCCAGATTGTTGGGGGCAATATGCTGACTCTGTGAACCGCTTAGAGAGTGCTGTAAAGCACTATGAAGCGGTATATAAGTCTAAGTGCTATTGCTATATTGCTATAAAAGGACCATAAAAAGATCATGCTCTCATATCCCAAACCCAAATCAGTCCTGAAAGTATCAAATGTCACTGAGAAATTACGGACCACCTCTGAGAAGTTATGATTATATGTACCGCTCCTATCCTGGATTCAACACTCATCAACAAGTCCAAGTAAGGCTATTTCTATACTGAATCCCAGCCTGAAACTAGTTTGCAGAGAGCAATGGGGGTTGAGGTGGAACAGAAAGTAACCAGAAGAGCAAATCAGTTAGCAAATCAGCAGAGTCTTTTAGAAAAATAGTGATGGAAATCCAGCCCTTAAATCAAAAGCTCATAGTATAATACTCTGTCCAACAGCAGTTGTGCAAAAGGCATGGTCAAGTATACATTTTAAAAAACAACAACCCAAAAGTACCAAAGGCAAAGTTGAACCTCTGGAGTGCAAAACACAAAGGAAAGTGCTACAAACTATATTTACAGGAACTCTCCTCATCTTGGAGATAACCTTTTAACCTTGAAAGTAGATGGATCTCTTCTGGGTCTCATGACTTCCAAGGCATCTTTTTATTCTTTAGAAGCCTATTAATCCTAGGGAGCCCAGTTCTTCAGTCTGGTGCTCTTACATCATTTTGTTTTATTTTTAACATTGTGGTGCTTCCTTGGTTTCAGAAGTTGTGGAGCTGGATCAGGAACAGGGATGGGTGCTTTAGATTCCATAAAATTGGAAGGAATTTGAACTCCTCCAACTAGGTCCACAAGCAACAACAAAATCCAGAAAGGAACTATTATTTTTTTTAATTTTTATTTTTTATTTCTCACACATATACACAAATATACAGTCTCTTAACCATTAATAATCATTTACCTTATCTTTTAGCATTCATATTAATTTATTCCTCATCCTAAAATTAAAATATATAGTCAGGGTTGCTCTTCTACCATTCCATATCCCCTCCTTATTCCACAACAACCCTTCCTCTCTTTCTCTCCCCTCTTTCCCCTTCCCTCCCTTCTCCTCTCCTTTTCCACTTTCTTCTTTCCGCCTCTCCTTCCCCTTCTCTCCTTCCCCTTCCCTTCCCCACTCCTCCCCTTTTCCTCCCTTTCCAACCCTCTCTCCTACCCTTATTTCCCCTCCATTTCTTCCTCTCCTAAATCCACATAATAAAAAGATTAAGAATCTGATGGACTTGCAAAAACATAAATCCAGAAAGGAATTATGAGGAGCCAGTCTATTTGCTGGTTCTTCACTGTACCATGGTCACTGGCTACCACTTTCAGTAGAGCAGTCTTCAGTTCACCATTTCCCCCCTTGGTTTTGATGATGCACAATGATGGTGGGTGCTTGAGGACTTCTGGGGAAGAGAATATGACAAACGTAGACTGCCTCTGTCTTAACTTTCTTTGGTATAATAGGGAGAGAGGGAAAGAGGGAAAATGCTGATAGGCTTTCAACATTTTGTTCAATATAGCCTATATTTATAAAGTAGGGTTTCAGTATATCTTCTGGATTCTATTTCCTGACCTAGCTAGACCTGAGTCTGTATTCCCCAGAAAACAACAACTCTTAAGTAGAGTTGAAATGGTGGTAGACTTTAGGAGAAACCCGCCCATACTTCCACCTCTTACAATACTAGACAACACAGTATCAACAGTAGAGACCTTCAAATTTCTAGGTTCTACCATATCGCAAGATCTAAAATGGACACCTAACATCAAAAACGTCATCAAAAAAGCACAACAAAGAATGTTCTTTCTGCGCCAACTCAGAAAGCTCAAACTGCCCAAGGAGCTGCTGATACAGTTCTACAGAGGAATTATTGAGTCTGTCATCTGCATCTCTATAACTGTCTGGTTTGGTTCTGCAACCCAACAAGACAGACACAGACTTCAGAGGATAATTAGAACTGCAGAAAAAACAATTGCTACCAACCTGCCTTCCATTGAGGACCTGTACACTGCACGAGTCAAAAAGAAATTCCCTCAACACTGTCAAATTATTTACTAAGTCTGCACTACTATTAATCTTCTCATCGTTCCCATCACCCATCTCCTCCCACAAATGACTGTATGACTGTAACTTTGTTGCTTGTATCCTTACAATTTATATTGACTGGTTCCTACTATGATTTGATTACTTATTTGTACCCGGACTATCATTAAGTGTTGTACCTTATGATTCTTGACGAACGTATCTTTTCATTTATGTACACTGAGAGCATATGTACCAAGACAAATTCCTTGTGTGTCCAATCACACTTGGCCAATAAAAAAATTCTATTAAGGTTGATTGAATTCAAGGGAGTGAAGGGTCCCAAGTCCTCGGAGAGTTCCCATATCTTCACTATGAATAGCCATACACGAGACTGCCCTGTCTCACAGCTGTAACAGGGCAAAATACTATGTGTACAGCCCCCCTTTCCTTGATGTGGGATGCATCATCGGAACTGTTAGCAACATCTGTGACTTTCAGCATAGAAAAGCAATTTGCGTCCCACACAGTCAGCATGCAAGAACTGGCAATGACTCATTGCTAGCATTTTTCCATCTCGGGCAACCTGTTTGGTTGCCAAGGTTCACCTCCATTTGGGCATGGGGTTTCATTTCATCAGCCTTCTGTGCATGGAGGCAGTGGAACCAATGATGACAAAACAACACAGCTGTGCAAAGTCTTGTTGACTTCCTCAAGAGTATCCAAGCTGATCCCCATTATGTTGCCCATATTAAAATACCTGAAGCAAGCACTCTGCGTCGTTTTTGTCAGTTTTACTTGACAGATCATAATGAGATGTATGTTAATTTCTCCTTCCCTACAAATCCTTGGAATTGCATGCATTACAAAGAGAATCTCCAGAAGCTTTGCCAAGTTACAGTTCTCAGAATGAAGACAAACAGGAATACAAATAATAGTCTTAAGAACAAAGCGACGGAGCCAGGCTTTCATAGACCATACCTGGTCTGAGAAGGATCTCACAAAATGTATCATGCTTCTCTTAATGTTTTTGTCAACATTCCGACAGATGCCCTCATAAGAGCAGGAGTCCCAAGCCATTTAGCAAGAAAAATCCAGTTGTTTATTAGGAGCCAACTTCACCCAGTTCACGCCTTGCCTCTGACCCTGTTGTCCCCACCCCTAAGGTGTGTCACCAGTTATATTCCCCAACGAAGCAATTTTGCGGATCATAGAAGTCACTCCCTCCAGCTGTTGTGGGTCTCCGTGGAGACGGCCTTGACTTCGGGCGGCTAGGATGTGTTTTGTTTTGACTGAGGTGCGAATTCCTCTGTGCAGCTGCGAGGCGCGATTTCCCATCCCCCTGCCTATGGCAACTCAGGAGCGGGTTAGGAAAGCTTCGTGAGTTGATAGTTTTCATGGTATCGAAAAAAATCCTAAACATTCTCAGGCATCGTTACCAGGGACCCCAACCTACAACATTAGTATGAATTGACAAAAAAGCTGGAACACCTTATAGAGGGAAACGAATACTGCAACAACTCCCTACTAAAGCGCCTTCAAACAATCGAAGATGTGACAATAGATGAAGATGAAATCATGCTCTATTTGATGTCACAGCGGTTTTCACATTCATAGGCCCAGAATTAGCCGAAGAATCCATGACAGCACTACTACACAGCATACCTGACCTAACCAAATTCACCAAGACTGAAAGGGATGGATAGACCATTCTCCTGAGCAAATGATCAGTAATCAATATTAAAAAGGGTGGGATATATGAACAAAGCAGACTGATCTGCTGGAAAGCCATTTCTTATATTCCTTGTTCAGAGTGTAACCCTTGTACAATCAGATCCCAGTTGGACTGAATCCTGGCTCAATAGCTTTGGCACATGAAAATAACCTGAAAAAAATAGAGCTTCTCTCCTTCCCTTCCCTCTCCTCCTGTCACCAACCTACAACCCATCCTGCCAAATGCAATATTAGTATCTTGGCCAGGATAACAGGAACAGGGGAGTACTTACACCAGCTATTTCAGCAGCCTGACAAGGGATCCTGTTAATTGGCTACATCTGTTCTGGGAATCTGTCTGCCCCAACTTGGTGGACATAACACAGAATATTTATGTTTCAACAAAGACTTGATTGAGAGAACCAGGTTTCTCACTAATTTTAATCGACGAGCTGGTTCTACTATCTATTTTTGATTAAAGTGAGAAACTTATTAATAGTCAGGAAGTGTGAAAAAAAAGGCTCTGAGGTTTGCTTCAGGCTGAGCAGATAACAAGAATGCTACAGACAAATCTCTCACTCCTCAAAATTCTTGAAATTAGAGCAGATAATCTTCCTTCCTTCCTTCCTTCCTTCCTTCCTTCCTTCCTTCCTTCCTTCCTTCCTTCCTTCCCCAAAACTATCCCAGGCTTGCTGATAATGGCTTACAAAATCAATGGAATCTAACAAATATTTTCCAGCATAATGCTAATAACTACACCAAATGTAGTAAATTGAACCTAGAGTTAAAGCTAAATCGATGTGACTAAAATACAGATTTTTTAAAAAAAAATTAAGAGAACAGAAGGCACCATATTGAAAAGATGGTGGGCCTCCCAGGGATGGGCACTTTAAAGCTGGTCATTCCCTCCCAGGAATGGTTTTTCAGCTTGAACTTCTGATTTGGTGGAGTAGGGCAGAGGTGGGTTCCTCCCGGTTTGGACCGGTTTGCCCGAACTGGTAGTGACCCGCTGGTGACGTCACGATGATGTCACGGATCCGGTTCGGTCAGTGCGTGCCGCCATCTTTTTTTTGAATTTTTTTTGAATTTTTTTTATTTTTTTTATTTTTTCTTCTGCGCATGCGCAGAAGCCGAGTTTTCGGCACTGCGCATGCGGCGCCATCTTGTTTTTGGCAGGTTATTTTTTAATTTTTTTTTCACTGTGCATGTGCACGCGCATGAGGCGCGCGTGCATGAGGCGCACACGCATGAGGCGCACGCACACGAGGCACGCATGCACCCACGAGGCACGGCCACGTGGCATGGGAGAAGCGAACCGGCAGCAAGTTAGAACCCACCCCTGGAGTGCGGTCATGGAGACAATGGCATTACCTAATGAGGGTATCTGGAAAATGCCAACTCTGACAGTTCTGGATTGAGCAGAGAGAAATGAAGACAGACAGTCTCGCAAATAAGCTGGCCCTGTGCCATCTAGGGCTTTATAAAGAGTCTTAAAAAAATAAAGGACAAACCTGAAAACAAGGGCAAGTCTGAAAGAGGTTCCTCAAGATAAGGAAAATGATATAACTTTGCTTTACCAAGGAAAGTTCAAGAGCGAAACCAAGAAAATAAATAATTGCGTTAAATAAATCCAAAGTTCAGCTTTATAATAATGGACCATATATGTATGGTCTCTTACTTATAGGTTATAATAAGTATCTGGGTTTGCCCCCAGAAACTGTTTGGAAACCAGTGCAGGTGACAAAGCAGAGGTGAGATATAATCACCTTGCCCTTTTAGGGCTGGGGGAAAAAACGGTTAAGAAGAAGAATACAGTATATACAGTAGCTGATTTATCACTTTGCCCAGGCAAATAGCTTAATTTGCCTAAGTTTTCTGCCTATCAAATTGGAGCCATGGTGGCCATCGTCACAGGGCTGTTGAGGAGATGGATGAGTAGAACGTTGGAGCAGACCATGATTCAGAAGAAATAAATCATCTAAGTCAGGGGTGTCCAATCTTGTCACTTTAAGACTTGTGGATTTCAACTCTCAAAATTCCCCAGTCAAGCAAGTAAAGTAATTCCTGTGAATACTGAAATGACCATTGTTTACCTTATTTGCAATGATTTTAAGCTTAAAGATTCTGGATGGTATGCAATACAATACAATCATTAGAATATCTATTGGAGGTTTCCACCGAATACAGCTCTTTCCTTAAAAATGTTAAAAGCAATGTTTCACAATTGCACTCCATGCTTTACCGTTTGCATACATGCAATTGATGTTATCATGCACACCATTGGTGGTGTGATGACCCAATGCCAAACTCATCATTTTCACCCCTTGACCTCCCCTGAGAATAATATTTAATGGATTCCCATTTAATTAATGGATATCCACTTAGTTAATAGACACCCACAGTTTTCTCAAGCCAAAGACCTGCCATTGATGTCTATGCAGATTCTCAGTCATCTACCTCATGGTCGTCCCAAGGTGCTTTTTCAACAGGCAACTGGACTTTCTGGTTTTTCTTTGAAGATGTTTCGCTTCACATCAGGGGCGAAATCCACTTACCTTCCCTACCGGCTTGCAAATGTGTGCGCGCCGCCCACGCGCTCGATTCACTCGCAAGCGCCATCATCCGCGCATGCACAAAGTCTTCTGCGCATGCGCAGAACGTGAAAACCGTCCCAAAAAAGGGACGTCATGACGTCGGCGTGGGTGGGCGGGGCTTTGCGCAGTCGGCCCTACCAGCCCACGCGAGCCGGTTAGAGCCGGCTGCATTTCACCCCTGCTTCACATCCAAGAAGCTTCTTCAGCTCAAACTCTTGAAAAAGCACCTTTGGGACACCTGCCATTGATGTAGAATTTGATGTGAAATGCCCATCTCCTATCAAAATGGCCATTACTAATTGGGACTACAGTGCCCAAAATAGCAGTCAACAAAGACTGATTGATGTTCAGGATGTACGAAGGGTATAGTTTGCAGGAAATTTCATATTTCATCCACTCTGTGTTTGGGCTGGAGCAGGGGTGGGTTCTAACTTACCTCGTCGCCGGTTCGCTTCCTTCCGTGCCGTGTGACTGCGCGCCGCACGGGCGCGCATGCGCAGTGCCAAAAATTCACAACCCCCCCCCCCAAAAAAACCAAAAACAAGATGGTGGTGCATGTGCAGTGCTGGGGACTCGGCTTCTGCGCATGTGCAGAAGAAAAAAATAGCAAAAAATCCCCCCCCCAAAAATAATCCCAAAAAAAGATGGCGGTGTCCACAGACCGGCACCGACAGAACCGGCTCCGTGACGTCACCAGCGGTTTGCTACCGGTTCTATAGAACCGGTGTGAACCGGGAGGAACCCACCTCTGGGCTGGAGGCTTCATTTGAATCACTAGGGAAAAGAGTACATTTCAAGCACGAACAATCGTTTTTCCAACAACAATAGAAGAAAGGAAAATTCAAGGAAAGCCATTTTGCTGAAGGATGAAGTCTCTCAAATATTAAGGCTAAAGCAGACCTAAGACATGTCTCTGATGCAATATGGGAACTTTGAATGGGCAAAATTAATCAGGAGAGGAGTTGTTGACTTAGAGACAACATTAATGCTTTTGGTTGCATCATGGCATTTTCCAGGGTCAGCAATTGCTCTTTTTTAATTGCACTGTTAAAAACAGAAATGGAAAATTTGTTGGCTTTTCTTTTTAATTAATCAAAAATATTTTTGTTGAACTTGACTTAGGGCAGATCCGTCGGCTCTATTTTGTAACCTCCTCTGACATAAAGATTAATCTAAAAGAATTAAATATTCTTTCAGCCCTAACGAAACTGAAATTTGGTGAGCTGAATTAATTATGAAAATTAAGAAGGAAGAAAAAAAAAACCCTTCACACTGCCTCTGACTTATTTATTTATATATTTTCGGGACTTAATCTGTCGTCTTAGCACCAGCTGCTGCAGTGCTAGTGAGATAAAGCTGATATCACAATTTTAAAAATGAGTGAAGCAGCCACAGATGTCAATCTCTCGTGCACTTCTTGGCAAGAATGATTAATTTAAGACATCAGGATTTGTCTCTGTGTGTAAAGACCCACTCTCCTCTCCATGCTGCAATAGATCAGCTCAAGCCAAAACACTGCTTACTGACATTACTTTTTATGTGCAAAATTGTGGATGAGCTGGTGTGAAAAAAATAAAACAATATAGAGTAGGTCAAGTATTTGTTTATTTATATAAAAAAATTAATATGGAGTCACTCACTCACAGTGACTCCAGGTGGCTTACAGAAATAAAACTCCAAATACAAAATCCAATAAACCGTTACCCACCAACCCATCTTGATAACAACAATCAAACCAACTATTTCAGGGGTGTCAAACTCAAGGCCGGCAGGCTGGCTGCGGCCTGCGGGGTGCTTAAATCTGGCCCGTGGGGCCGGCCTGGAAATATCAAAGGACCTGCCTGCGGTGCCTCTGCCGGCCAAAATGGGCCATGTGGGGGGGCATTTTCAGCCTCCACGGCCTCCTGCAGCACTCTGCCAGCCAAAAATGGGCCGTTTGGAGGCCCTGCAAGGCCCCCGTGTGGCCCATTTTCAGCCGGCAGAATGCTGCTGGAGGCGGGGAAGGCCGAAAAAGGGCTGCTTTGGGGCCTTATGGGGCCTCTGTGCAGACCATTTTTGGCCGGCAGAGTGCTGCACGAGGCATCTGTCCCGTCTCCCTCCCCACTCCTCCCCCCACCGGCCCACGGAGGAGAACTACAATGCTGATCCGGCCCTCAAAGAAATCCAGTTTGATACCCCTGAACTATTTGATTGTCCATATCAATGTGGGGGCTCCAGGCTTGTTGGCAAAACCTTTTGAAGGAGTGTCAAACTGAGGGTCAGTCTTATTTCCACAGGGATGATATTTCATGGGGAGGGAGCCACCATGGAGAAGACTCTTCTCATTGGTCCCACCAGAAAGCAATAGCAATAGCACTTAGACACAGTGGTTAGAATGCAATATTGCAAGCTAACTCTGCCCACTGCCAGGAGTTCGATCTTGACAGGCTCAAGGTTGACTCAGCCTTCCATCCTTCTGAGGTCAGTAAAATAGGGACGCAGATTGTTGGGGGAAATATGCTGACACTGTAAACCGCTTAGAGAGTGCTGTAAAGCACTGTGAAGTGGTATATAAGTCTAAGTGCTATTGCTATGGCTATTTTCACAGGTATGAACAGGCACAAATAATGTACCTTTATGATACAATGGTATCCTGCCTGCTTTCTTCTGAAATATAACCTATTAAATTCAATGAAACATGGTCTTGAATATGGATGGATAAGTTTGTAGATAGTGGGGTGTTTTTAGCCCTTCATTTGATGCTTTGCCCGTAAATCTTTGACCAATGCCATTCCCTGCTCCTTGATCCAAGGAATTTTGATCTCATAAGCCTAACTAAGGGTGAAGCTGAAGAAAAAAGATCAAAGTGACATGGTGTAAATTTGTAAGGGAACCTCTGAGTGCATTAATACTAATTAGATATTAACAATTTAATAAGATATTAACAAGAGTTGATGTGTTTTGATAGTCTTCTGCCATTCTAAGTCCGCTGCGACAATCACATTCCTAAAAATCATTTAGAAAAGTCTGACAGCAAGAACTATAGTCCGCAATAGACCACAGCAGACTCATAACCGTATCAGTTAAAAAGCCATCAGATACATTCACCTGATCTGCTAACTTGGTAAGTGATACCATTGGTTTGTTTTCTTTGCGGCTGATTGTATTTTGTGAGCATTGGTCCCACTTCAGTTCATGGTATGTGCCCAGAAAATGGATTAATTTGTGGCATGCTGTATACAAATGCTTGCCAGTAATTACATTAATATTTAAAACAGAGGGCAGCTAACATTTTGGAAAAGAAGGTGCAATGGAGGGGACACTAAGTTAAATACCTGGGAGGACTTATATTGCTATTGCTGTTGTACTTCCCTCCTAGAAATGATGGAAAGTATACTTGATTTTTGGTCAGGGGGTACACCAGGACACACAAAGAAGGGGGATGCAGGGCTGCAATTTCAGGAGGCACAGGTTGTCAACTTCTACTTTAGGATGACACAAGACTCTTCATTATTTGGAGAAACCTTATGACCAATATTGATCTGATCTATTGCCGTAAAGTACCACAAGATGTTTTCTAGCTTCAAAACATCTGAAGACTTTGCATCATTTTAAAGATTTCTGTCCTGCTCAATTTTTCCTCCCACAAATACGTGCCAATCAATTTGGCAGAAAGTCTGTTTCTTCTTGCCAGACCTGAAGTGTCATCTTTGGTCAATCTGGTGTGGATGGTTTTGGAGAAGTGCCTGCAGAAGAATGCTGAGAGCTAGCCAGATTTTCTTTGCTGTTTTCCTTTGTTTTCACAAATTCCATCTTGTTGCTTCGTGTTGCTACAATAGACATCCGGTTAAACATTTAGAAATTTGAGGCATGACACAACTATGATGTGTCTATGTAACAGGGTATACATAAACAACAGATCCTCTGGAGTTTGTAATGAACTCGTATCTAATCAAGCGACCATTTTTTTCAAAGAGGGACTGCTTATCCTTGTGGAAGTTACCCTCACAAATAAGCCAGATGTTCTGAAAAGAAGCTGCTATTTGCATATTAGTTAATTATGAGAATTCTGACTTCTGTTTCATAACTGATATTGTTGTTCAACATTAGGAAATTTCTTCTCCATTCATCATAGTCTTTATGCGTTTGACATAGCCAAAGACACAAGCTGGTGCTTTAGGGAACTGTAGGAGAATATGAAAGCAACTGTTCCTCTACTCCAGGGGTGTCAAACTGGATTTGTTCGAGGGCCAGATCAGCCTTGTAGTTCTCCGCCGGCCAGCAGGGGGGGGGTGTACACAGGGCAGCACTTTGTCAGCCCAAACGGGGCACAGGGGGGCCATGCGCGCCCCCGTGCCTCATTTTCAGCCTCCATGACCTCCTGAAGCATTCTGCTGGCCTAAAACAGGCCACACGGAGGCCTCAGGGGGGGCCTCTTCACGGCCTGTTTTTGGTGCAGGGGCCTCTCGGGGCCTCCACGGGTCTGTTTTTGGCCGGCAGAGTGCTGCAGGAGGCCATGGAGGTCGAAAATGGGCCATTTTGGCCAGCAAGAGGCACCATGGGCCAGTCCTTTGATATTCCCAGGCGGGCCCCGCAGGCCAGATTTAAGCACCCCGTGGGCCAGATGCGGCCTGCGGGCCTTGAGTTTTTACACTGCTCTACTCTTTTATCTCCCTCTCACCAGATATATATTTGATATCAAGACAGATAGTGTGTCTTTAGGTTGCATTTAACAATTGTGTCTAATGGCTATGAAAAAAGGCCTGAATTCCACTTTAAAGCATGTCATGCTATGGCTACCATGTACAGAAATTTCATAAATAAATAACATACAGTGTAAAAATTCGCTCCTTTCTCTCGCTTCCAAATCTATTTCCAATCAGGCAATTTAACCGCCTTAGATTGAGTTAGACTTTTCATGTAGCAAGCCAATGTTACCTTCTTTGATGGCAATGACCATCAAATATTACCTGGTCTTTCAGTTTGTTTTGATTTAAGTGTATCAACATTGTGGCCTAGGGTAAAACACTGGTTGATGAATCCCCCTGTATTATTTATTTTTTAAAATGCCTGTTGCCTCAATATAAACATTTTTTTAAAAAAATACAATATTATTAAAACACAGTGTTTAATGAAACACAGGCAACTGAATAAAATATATAGAGTTTACCATACGTTGTATCTTATTCTGCAAAATCCTGGTGGAAAACAATTGTCTTTATCTCTTTCCTGAAAGTTAACAAACCGGAGACCATCCTGAACTTGTTGGCAAACTATTCCAAAGATGTAATACGAAAATATGTACTACATATTAATAAGATGTAATAAGAAACATAAGCTTGAGGAACAGGAGGAAGAAACAGTCAGATAAAAGAAATTTGAACCCAGGACAGGAATGTAATTTGAGAAAGCACCTCAGACAGAACTGTCCTTAGTTCTCACAAAGATAAAGAGAGGGAGTAGGGTAGTGTATTCAGACTTGCCAGATTCTGTTACTGTAACCTCACAATAAAATAGTATTAGTATTTAAAACATTGATTCCTTATTCTGATCTACTTTGAAGGGCTGATATTCCACTCCCTCCCTTTCTCAAATTACATTTCTGCCTGGGACTCCAAGAGCCCTAGTGGCACAGTGGTTAGAATGCAGTATTGCAGGTTAACTCTGCCCACAGCCTGGAGTTCGATCCTGATGGGCACAAGGTTGACTCAGCCTTCCATCCTTCCGAGGTCAGTAAAATGAGGACCCAGATTGTTGGGGGCAATATGCCCAGAGAGTGCTGTAAAGCACTATGTGGCTGTGTATAAGTCAAAGTCCTATTGCTATTCTTTTATCTGACTGTTGCCTTGGTTGTGTCTCTTCCTTCTGTCCTTCAAAGTTATTCTTTCGGTGGAAGCAATAAACTAACTAGTGCCACATCAGCCCAAATACAAGGGAAAAACAGGCAGAGAAAAAGGCCCACATGACTTTGACACTCCATTAGCTGCTCTGTGTGAGGAGCTAGTTCACCCCCTGTGGTGCACTCTGTATATTACTCGAGAATGAACTGAACGAACTAGCAACCATAGGCAGCCAAACTACCATGCTGTAATTGTAGGCTTCTAACTTTCATTTAAATTCCTTCTGCCCATAACAAAAAGTCTGGGGCAGCTACTAGAAGGTTTGAATTCCAGAATCCCATTTTAAATCAACAGGGGTATCTATAGGGCAGAGCTAAAAAAAAGATAATATGTTGGGCGCAACCGTATAATCAAAGACATCACTGTTTTTTACAGGTACTTAACTCATTGGTACACGCTAGAAAGAGGCAATGTTTCAATTGTCAATTTGACTCCATCCTGATGCCTCTGTGCATATCGTCCAGTAATACAGTTAGTCTTCGACTTACAACAGTTCATTTAGTGACTGTTCAAAGTTACAATGACACTGACTTATGACCATTTTTCACACTTATGACCATTGCAGCATCCCCATGGTCACGTGATTTACATTCGGCTGCTTGACAACTGATTCATGACGATTACAATGTCCCAGAGTCATGTGATTCCCTTTTGTGACTTTCTTGACAAGCGAAGTCAAAGGGGAAACCAAATTGACTTAACAACTGTGTTACTAATTTAAGGACTTGCAGTGATTCACTTAACAAATGTGGTGAGAAATGTCAGAGTTTGTTGCAGAAAATCATTTCCAGAAAGCACACACAGACAAACTGATTCAGCTGGATTCATTAACTTCTTTATATACAAGAATATATATACAATACCAGTAGCAGAGTTCTTCTTTAACGTAGCAGCAGTTACAAGCAGTTTCTAGTTCAGATTTCAGAGCAGACAGAGTACAGAGTGGGCTGAGCCACGCCCAGCCTTCTAGCTTAAGTTTCAGTTTCAATTTTCTGCACAGACTCAGATGTGTTTAAGCTCTCATTGGCTGACTTAGTTGCTATGCCTGTTCATTGGCTGACCTTGTTACCATGTCTCTCCCAGTTCATGAATATTTTAACAAGAAAATAGGGCAAAACTCACTTAACAAATTTCTCACTTAGCAACATCAATTTTGGGCTCAATTGTGGTCGTAAGTTGAGGACTACCTGTATCTGAAATATACCTTGCCAGGCTGTATCAGGTCCATTAAATGCTTCTACTCTTCATTCATTCATTATGAACACAGAACATGTCTATTCTAGGTAGCCAAAATGGGCCTGAGGATCAGTTATGGAGAAGGATGGCAATCCACATATGAAGGCAAATTTTGAATTTTTCACCCAAAATGTACTTTAAACTTTAACTCTCCTTTGAAATCTCTGCTTCTCTGAATTTTGCAAGGCAGGTTGCCAATTCAAACAAACAAACAAATCCCTCAACCCCCCACAAACAATATGTTAGGGGAGATCTGCCAAAAACAAGCCTATATTCATGAAAAGGATAAACAAAACGCATAATAGGAAATAAAAATGTACATTAAGCAACACTGGAAACAAAAAAAATGTATTTGCTTAAAGCACGTTTATAGTGTGAATTTCTCAAAATTATACTCTGAAGTGCAACAGTCCAAACTGACAGATTCATAAACATAAGAAATGGAGAGAAATTGAAATTGATATATTTACTTATGTCTCCTATATTGTGCAAATGAATGTGAGAAAGAGAGAGGGAGAGGGAAAATTTTCCCCAGCACAGCTTCACATCAGCTGCTGAAGCAATATGATATATTCAGAATACATGATGCCATTTTTGTGGTTAATGCAGAAATAATATCATATTAGCACAAATCCCCACTGTGTACCAGACATTCTGTTTATCAAGAAGGCCATTAAAAGCCTGCTGTGTATTTCAAAATCTTCTAATTAGAGCCTTAAGAAACAATTTGCAACAAAACAATTTATCTCCTTGTGGAATATTCTCATTCAGCTGAAAGTTGGCTCTGCTATATTAGTTGCTCTAAAATTGATCCATCTTACCATTAATGTCATCTTTATACATTGGAAAAGTTCCTTTCCTTTCCTCCTTTCCTTTCCTCCTTTCCTTTCCTTTCCTTTCCTTTCCTTTCCTTTCCTTTCCTTTCCTTTCCTTTCCTTTCCTTTCCTTTCCTTTCCTTTCCTTTCCTTTCCTTTCCTTTCCTTTCCTTTCCTCTCCTCTCCTCTCCTCTCCTCTCCTTTCTTTTCCTTTCCTTTCCTTTCCCTGTCCCCTCCCCTCTCCTTCCCTTCCCCATAAAAGTTAATGTTGCAAATGGTTGAACTATGGATTTTTTTGCAGATACAGTTAGTCTTCAACTTACAAGTGTAATGGAGTTCCGAATTTCCATAGTATGTTATGACGGTTGTAAGTCGAGGCACTCATGTGACCAATCTGATTTTACAACATTTTGTGTAGGGTTATTAGGAAAACGTGGTGTTCATAAAGCAAATGCAGCAGTCGTTAAGTGAACACCTTGATTGTTAGGCAAACACATTATCCACAAAGGCTCTTTTTTGCTGGCAACTGAAACTAGACACTGGTTTTCTGGCAAAGAAATGTTGCAAATCATGGCCATGTGACCCCAGGATGCTGCAAATGGCCATACTGGTAAATGAAAGCCAACTGCCCAAAATAAATCACGTAACTTTGGGGCAGGAACCGAACCATCAGAACTTCAAAACCAGGTCAGAAATACCTTTCTGGGGGCTGTTGCAATCTGAATGGTCCCTAAGTTGATCCCTAAACTCAATGCTCAGGATCCACCAACAGTCTAGTCTTATGGAGCTTGATACTACTTTCCCACAGTGTTAGAAATGATTTGACAGGGAGATCATTTGGAATTAATACACTGTGGTTGGAATGAATCAACAGATGACCCAAAATGTAAACACGTTCTTGTTTGAAGTGCATTTTCTGTAGATCAATTGTTATCCAATGAAGAAATATACTCATCATTGCTGGAACAGTTGCATTTCTAAGACTCAAGCATATAATTAAAAAGAAAAATGAATAGAGTTCACCCAGCTCAGATAATAATATCTTCAGCTAAATCCAAGCCTTCCGGTAAAACACTCAAAATGCATGCCATTAAACGGCAGGGTTCACTTTTATATTTCACAAATTGGAACACATTTAATTAAGAACACAAAGTATAATCGTGTGGGCACTTAAAACATTTTTTTTTTCTGCAAAAGAAGATGCATTCAGGGCCCTTGAATCCCATCTAGTTCATATTTACATACATCCATACATATATACATTCCTTTCCAGAGTAAGCAATGTTACGCACAGTACAGAAAAAAATTAAGAAACACTAAGCCAAAAAAAAGTGAAAGTGGAAAATAAAAGAAGGAAGCATTGCTAGAACTAAGGAGCATCAACACCATTCACTATACTTCTCCATAACTTTTTATCTTTGCAAATCATCTTTACTTCTCTCACACATCTCTATATCGCTTTATACACTGCTTTTTCGAACTTTGCCTTTTTCATTTATTTTTTTTAAATTTGCAGGCAATGGCCTACCAAGATTACAAGATTTAAAAAAAAATACATTTTCCATTATACTCAGAAAATGAAGACAATCATTTCCATCAAAGGGCAAGGAAGAATAGCAGCAATAAAAGACAGGGATTTGCCTTGGTATCTCCTACTCCTTTTATCTTAACTCTGCTCCTTCTGATGAAGGATGTTTCTCTCTAACTATTCATTATTCTGAGTAAGGAGAAGAATCGTTCAAATTCTTACAACACCCCAAGCAGCTAACAGTCCAAAATGAAAAACAAATTCTAATAAAGATCACGAAAATGGAAGGCTTCACACAATTCTAGTCCAAAGCCTAAATAGGCTCTTTCCAAGAGGCATGATAGACAATTGGAGGCATCTTTAAGAAGACCTCTCCTGCTGACTTTCATAGACCAGTCAGATTCATATCAAGACGGGCAGGGGTGGGCTTCAAAAATGTCAGCAATGGGTTCTCTGCCCAGTTGCTGGGTGGGCGTGGCCATGGTGGGCATGGCTTAGTCGGCCTCCTGCACCATGGGGGGAGGGGGCATTTTCACCTTCCCCAGGCTCCGGAAGTTTTCCTCGAGCCTCTGGGAGGGCGAAAACTGCCTCCCCTGGGCTCCAGAGGCCCTCCGGAGGCCAGAAATGGGCCCATTTCTGGCCTTCTGGAATTTCCAGGAGGCCCGTTTTTCCTCCTCCCTGAACCGGGAGCATCCAAGCTTACCGCGCATCCAAAACGGGATGCATGGAGACTCCTGGGAGGGGCAGGGTGGGGTGGGTGGGGCCATCCAGGGGTGGGATTTGGAGCTTGAACTGAACTGAACTGGCCATAACGTTAGCTATGGTTCTCCCGAAACCGGGCGAACCCGTAGCAGCCCACCCCTGAAGACGGGGCTTGATCATTGGTGGTGCAGTGATTAGAATGCAGTACTGCAGGCTAACTCACTGCTCTCTGCCAGGAGTTTGATTCTGACCAGCTCAAAGTTGACTCGGCCTTCCATTCTTCTGAGATCGGTAAAATGAGGAGCCCAATTGTTGGGGTTTACAGATATGCCGACTCTGTAAACTGCTTAGAGAGGACTGTAAAGCAAGCAATATTTAAGTCTAAGTCAGCGGTTCTCAACCTGTGGGTCGCGACCCCTTTGGGGGTCGAACGACCATTTCACAGGGGTCACCGCGCGCGTTAGCTCGCCATCCTGGTGCCACCGTCACTTGCAGGGGTGAAATGCTCCCGGTTTGGCCGTGCCTGCGTGTCGCCGGACAGCCGGTAGCTACAGAAGCGGGAGACTTCACCCACCCGCCCGGACGCCACCATTTGGGTTCTTCGAACTGGGAGCATTTCACCCCTGGTGCCACGCCCCCTTTGTCACCTCATTGCACGTGGGAAGGGGGCGGGGAGGGGGTCACGGCGGCAGGGAGGGGGTCGCGGGAGGGAGAGGCATTAGAAACATTGAGAACCACTGGTCTAAGTGCTATTGCTTTTGCTATTGTTGCACTCTTAGTCTCAGAAAATGTTTGCCAATATGAAGTCCAGTATATTCCAGAATATTCCAACAACTGTACTTTCTGGGTACTCTTCAAAGTTAGCTTAAGTAGAACTTCACCCCATAGTCTAAAAGAACTGTAACCAGGGCATAAATGAGAGGTTCCCAACCCAAGGGCCGTGACCCCCTACTGGGCTGTGGTTTATTCAGAACTGAGCAGCGTAAGCGGCAAGCCAGTGCGCACACATGCAATTCAACTTGTGCAAGAAGTGGGCCAGGGTGTACTTATGCAAATCGAGCTGCATGTGTGTGCACCATCCCGCCACTTGTGCGGCTCGGTTCGCCTCTCCCCCCCCCCCACCCCAGCCAGGCCACCAAGCCACAAAGTGTTAGGAACTGCTGGCATAGATAACCAGTGTTGACCACAATAGCTCAGAAATCCAATTTCAGAATAATAGAGTTGGAAGGGACCTTGGAGGTCTTCTAGTCCAATGCCCTGCTCAGGCAGGAAACCCTATACCATTTCAGACAGATGGTTATCCAATCTCTTCTTAAAAACTTCCAGTGTTGGAGCATTCACAACTTCTGGAGGCAAGTTGTTCCACTTGATTAATTGTTCTGTCAGGAAATTTCTCCTTAGTTCTAGGTTGCTTCTCTCCTTGATTAGTTTCCATCCCTTGTTTCTTGTCTTGCCTTCAGGGGTGTTGGAGAATAGGTTTCAGTCAACCTGTGACAAAAGGAGCAAAATCTGTGAGGAAAGAGGTAAGGAGTGACTCATGCGATACTTGTAAATAAAAATATATCACAGATTCGTGGTAATGATTCAACTATCTTTTCTTTCATGAGCAAATTAAATTTCAGTGAGCTTCTGCTGTGCAGCATGGAAGTGTGTCATGTTCCCCCAAAAAACACTCCCTGAATTTGATACCTATTCTTTGCATTAGCTTTTGCAAAACAACGCCCTATTGCAGTGATGGCGAACCTTTTCGGCACCGAGTGCCGAAAAAGGAGCGCGTACACATGCGCGTGGCACCGAGTGCCGAAAAGGGAGCGTGCACTCATCTGGGACGCAACCAGGAAGAGGAGCTGCCCAGGGGGCATATGTGTGCCGGAAAATGAACTTCCGGCCAGCAAGTTTTCCGGTTACTGCCGCGTAGGCGCACATGCCGATCAGCTGGCCGGTTCTTCCGGTTCTGGCACTGCCCCACGCACAAAGGCTAGCTGATTGTCGCATGCGCATGTGTGCCAGAAACCCAGAAGAGGAACGGGCAACAGGCAACATGGCTCCGCGTGCCACTTTGAGCACGCGTGCCATAGGTTCGCCATCACGGCCCTATTGTGTATGTCAGTTCTATTCTAAGCTTTCCAGGGCTTAGATGTTTGTCTCTGTAATGCTGAGCCATGTGGAATATACAGCTGTCTTTGTTTGGAAAAGACCAAAAATAGCAAGATCTGCTTCTGCAAAGTGGTGTGCTAAATTATTTACATTTCAAAGCCCGCAAGAAGAAACGAGGACAGTATTTCCACAGTTTGCTTGTCTTGACAGATCCTCTTTTTGTCTCATTCTATAAAGCTAATTTAGTCTTCACTTTTCTATATGTCATTTGCCTCCTTTTTCATTATATGGTTAGCACACTAGATATTATTATGCAAGCCATTATATTTGTTTGCATCTTTCCTGCAAAGAGAATGAAGAAATAGATTGATATGCAGCATTTTATCATCACCATCAAATGTCTCCCATCTCCCTAAGGTATATTTTTATGTTTGAAAGGTCACCCTGGTAAGATGAAGATCAGGTTTAACATTGACTTAAGGATGATCCCATCAATAAAACCATATAAACACTTGCGACTATTGGATTATGATGGAGCAGTGTTTAGAATGCAGTATTGCAGACCAATTCTGCCCACAGTCTGGAGTTCGATCCTGACTGGCTCAAGGTTGTCTCAGCCTTCCATCCTTCCAAGGTTGGTAAAATGAGGAACCAGATTGTTGGTGGCAATACTCTGATTCTGTAAACCACTTAGAGAGGGCTGTAAAGCACTATGGAAAGTTATCTGAGTCTAAGTGCTATTGCTATTGCTATTATTTGCAAAGTCCAAGGCCAGCCATCTCAATCTAAGTTTGGATAACTTAGAATTGCATCGCTTGTGGTCAGACCTAGGTATTGCATGCAAAATTATACGTAGTAATGTTTTACCTGTAAATGACTTTTTCTGTTTTAATCGCAACAATACACACGCAAACAACCACTTTAAACTCAATGTAAATCGTTCTAAACTTGACTGTAAAGAATATGATTCCTGTAATAGAGTTGTCAAAGTCTGGAATGCTCTACCTGATTCAGTTGTCTCAGCTACAAATTTTCACAGTTTCAGTCGCAAATTGACTTCCGTGGATCTTACTTCATACTTAAGTGGTCAGTAAAGGGGGCATGCATAAGTGCACTAACGTGCCTATCGTCCCTGTCATTGTATTTTTATCCTTTTATTCTTGTTCTCATTTTTTGTTTGACAAATTCTAATAAATAAAAATAAAAATAAATACATCTCAAATCTTCCAAATGTAGGGGTGCCAACTGACAGAATTGCTAGCAGACACGTTCTCTTGAATTGAAAGTGATAGAATCTTACCACATTTGGAAGATCCTAGATAGGGAAAACCTATAGCCTGGGCCAGGGCTCTTTTGCAAATTGGAGAGTGTGTTGTGAACCACTTCACAAAAGGATAGATGCAGAAGAGGGTTGCCTATTCACAAAATGTCTGAAGCCTCCAATTTATTTGAAGGCAAGCTGGCACGGTTAGTCCTGCAACCAGAATGCTTTTGACTACCGTAATGAAGTTTATTCACCAAGCGTGTGAACAGAAATTAAATTACTGCTCTAATGACTGTACTGGGGCCACGAATGGTTATTATTTACTAAGGCTCTGTGACTGTATAAGATGTTTTCTTATACATAAAAGCAAGAATGTAGAATTTAGGTGCAAAATCTTCAGCGCAGAGGAAACATGTACTTCAACAGTAGCCAAAATCTGGCCCACATAAAAATCCATGAAATGGATGCAGCCAGGGGTGAAATTCAGCAGGTTCTGACAGGTTCTGGAGAACCGGTAGCGGAAATTTTGAGTAGTTCGGAGAACCGGCAAATATCACCTCTGGCTGGCCCCAGAGGGGGGTGGGAATGGAGATTTTGCAATATCCTTCCCCCAGGAGTGGGGAGGGAATGGGAATTTTGCAGTATCCTTCCCCTCGAGTGGGGTGGGAATGAAGATTTTGCATGGCATCCTTCCCCTACCATGCCCACCAAGCCACGCCCACAGAACCGGTAGGGAAAAATTTTGAATTTCACCCCTGGATGCAGCCATTTTTTAAAATTGTGTTTGGGGAAGCTTTGATGAGTAGAATAGATTAAAGCTTTCAGGTGCTTGAGATACCAACTTTACTATTTAAAAAACTTCTCTTGACATCATCCACTGTGATCTCTAAGCTGATTTGTATAATGTAGGTCTTGAATCCAATATATTGAATCTAATCATCTAGAGGCTCATATTTTGTTTACGACATGATGGTTTCTTCTTTTTGTTTTTAATTAAAAGACTTTTATAAAAATTAAAAGTCAGGTGGTTGTGTGCTAAGAAATTTTTGTGGTACATTGGTGCGCATAACCGTAATTTTGCCAAGTATGCCTCCTAGCAAATTTTCAAGCACTTAGTCTCTGACCACAAAAGAAAAGTCTCAAACAAAACACCATTTCATATATGATGGTTTAATTATGACCATTGTTCCTTTAAGGAAACTGAGATAATGACCATCTTACTCTTCTCCTATCTTATTGCACCTCATTATGTATAGACAGACAAAGTCATCAGTCATAGATCACTGACCCACATTTAAGATGGAGTTCAAATTTGAACTTATGAACTACCCTAGTTTCAAGGCATTGTATTCGGTGGTGGTATTCAGCCGGTTCTCTCCAGATCGTGTGAACTGAGGTGCGAGCGAAACGAGCGAGCACGTGTGCGTGCTCACATTTGCGAACCAGTAGGGAAGGTAAGTGAATCCAACCTCTGATGGTATTGCATTAGTCCTATCAAAAGTTAACATAGTTACATCCGACTTTGAACCAAAACCTCGGAATAGCATACATTCTAATATGTGAATTAGGGTAAAATACGATTTGCGAAAAATTCACTTAAGGTTAGGGTTAGGTCTCCATGAATTCGGGGAGCAAAATGGATGTTGGCATAAATTTGGAGCACATTGGTATGTTTAGGAGCATTCCAACTTTGAGAACCTGCCTTATCTACGTTTCCTGCCAAAATACATGGGAAAATCCCATAAGGGAAAAATCCATTTAGGGTTAGGATTACATCTCCATGAATTCAGGGAGCAAAATGGATGTTGCCAATGTATTCCGAGCGCATCAATCTGGTTAGGAGCATTCCAACTTTTAGAGCCTGACTTATCCACGTTTCCTGCCAAAATACATGGAAAAATCCCTTAAACGAAAAATCCACTTAGGGTTAGGTCTCCATGAATTCAGAGAGCAAAATGGACTTTGCCAATGGATTCAGAGCCCATCGGTATGGTTAGGAGTGTGCATTCAATTGGAGACTGCCTTATCTATGTTTCCTGCCAAAATACATGGGAAAATCCCATTCGTGGACATTTCACTTAGTGTTAGTGTTAGGTCTCCATGAATTTGGAGAGCAAAATGGACATTGCCAATGGATTCAGAGACCATTGCTATGGGTAGGAGTGTGAATACTTTTTGGGACCGCCTTATCTACGTTTCCTGCCATAATACATAGGAAAATCTCATAAGCGAAAAATCTATTTATGATTATGGTTACATCCCCATGAATTCAAGGAGCAAAATGGATGTTGCCAATGAATTCGGAGCACTTTGGTATGTTTAGGAGTGTTCCAACTTTTAGAACCTGCCTTATCTTCTTTTCCTGCCAAAATACACGGGAAAATCCCATTTGCGAAAAATCCACTTAGGGTTAGGGTTAGGTCTCCATGAATTCACAGAGCAAAATGGACATTGGCCATGGATTCAGAGCCCATCAGTATGGTTAGGAGTGTGCATAGAATTGGAGCCTGCCTTATCTAAGTTTCCTGCCAAAATACATGGGAAAATCCCATAAGGGAAAAATCCACTTAGGGTTAGGGTTACATCTCCATGAATTCAAGGAGCAAAATGGATGTTGCCAATGTATTCTGCACCTATCGGTATGGTTAGGAGCATTCCAACTTTTGGAGCCTGACTTATCCACGTTTCCTGCCAAAATACATGGGAAAATCCCATTTGTGGACATTTCACTTAGGGTTAGGGTTAGGTCTCCATGAATTCAGAGAGCAAAATGGACTTTGCCAATGGTTTCTGAGCCCATCGGTATGGTTAGCAGTGTGCATTCAATTGGAGCCTGCCTTATCTATGTTTCCTGCCAAAATACATGGGAAAATCCCATTCACGAAAAATCCACTTAGGGTTAGGGTTAGGTCTCCATGAATTCGGGGAGCAAAATGGACTATGCCAATGGATTTGGAGCCCGTCGGTATGGTTAGCAGTGTGCAGACTATTGGAGCCTAGCTTATCTATGTTTCCTGTAAAATACATGGGAAAATCGCACTTGTAGAAAACCCACTTAGGGTTAGGGTTAGGGTTAGGTATCCCTGAATTGAGAGAGTGAAATGGACATCACCAATGCAGTCCATTGGAGTCCATCGGTATGTTTAGGAGCATGCCTTATCTACATTTCCTGGCAAAATACATGGTAAAATCCCATTCGTGAATTAGAATGTAGAATTAGAATGTAGCGACAGGACATACCATTATTTCAAGTTATCAGACAATGTAAATCTATTCAGAATTATTAAGAAATACTTAAGCTGGGGAAATTGGTCCAAAGGTACTCATGTATCAAGGGCTGTCTAACTTATTGCTGCCTTCATATAAACCCACAACTTTTCTCATTTCCTTTCTTCTTTGGGGATAAGATGGTTTTACAGAATAAAAGTTACCAATTTCTGGGCTGGACTAGTGCTAGAAAGAGCAAGATCAAGTTTATCCTAAGCCACAGATGTTTGCATGATAACTAGGTCAGTTACTTTCTCTTAGCTCAAAACTAAAGAGCTGCCTGTATGTTCATTCAACCTCCTTAATACAGTAGAACAGTATAGGCTTCAGATATCGAGCAAGCGGGAGGGGAGGGGAGAAATGGCTCAGTGGTTAAAGATGCTAAGCTTGTCAGCTGGAAAGTTCATAGCCCAGGTTGGAGATCCAAGCACCGCTTGACGGGGTTAGTTCTTGTTCTTGTCCCTGCAGTTCAAAAGCATGCAAATGTGAGTAGATAAATAGGTACCACTTCGGTAGGAAGATAACAGCATTCCATTTGCCTCGGCATATAATCATGCTGGCCACATGACCAAGGAAGTATCTTCAGACAATTCTGGCTCCCTAGGCTAAGAAATGGAGATGAGCACTGCCCTCTAGAGTTGGACTCAACTGGACCAGGGAAACTTTCCCTTTGCAATAGTGGCAGCTGTAGCTCGGGTGTAGAATGAGGGTAAAGGTTCATTTTCTGAGCTTGTGGGTTGGTTTCACAATAGTCCACAAACCCACTGCCACACTCCATGAGGAATTATCCAGAACCAAAGACAAGATACCGAAGGATGAAAGAAACAATGTAATCTACAATATCAACTATAACCGTTGCAACCAATTCTATGTGGGACAAACATCACATCAGTTAAAAACCAGGATCCCAAATCCTTAATTTCTACCCATACCAACACCAAACAGCAATGCAAAAATCATCAGCCATGCTACCACCTGCCATGCTCGTCAGTTCATCGAAGCCTGGGACTCCACAAGCAATTCCATCAACAGAAACATTGACCTACAACCAGCCTACGAACCCCTCAGAATCCAAATCAACCACACAGCCAATCAGAGACAGTATTGACCCTCAACCAACCCATGCAAGCCCCCCCATCAACAGTTCACCTCCCAATGACCCTCACTGATGAAACCTATGACAAGACTTTTACTGATGACTCACACGAGACCCATCACAAGGCTCTCACTTGACACACCCACACCTGACCCATCACAAGGCCTAGTGACCACAGGAAGCCCTTATAAACAAAAGAACACTGGCATCGCCTAAACTCCACTGAAGATGTTACCTAGCCCAGAGGTGGGTTCCTACCGGTTCTATAGAGCCGTTAGTAACTTGGCGGCCTGGGTCGCTGGAACCGGCAGTAACCCAGGCCTGCCACGCCCCCGAGCCGGTTCTCTCGGTGGCGCCATAGGTGCCACCATCTTGTTTTTTGCTTCTGCGCATGCGCAGAAGCCTTTTTTTTTAGTACTGTGCATGCACGCGCGCCCACGCAAACCGCCCGCATGGCGCGTCCCTGAGCGAACCGGCAGTAGAAGAATCCGGAACCCACCCCTGACCTAGCCTGGTAATGAAACATTTGGAAACCAACCCAAAAGCTTGTAGAACAAACCTTCACCTTCACCTTTACCTTTATTAAGCAAGCATGACACCTTTATGTTGTTCATTGAAGGACCTAGAGTCTTTCCAGACTTCATGAAAACCCTCACTTTAATGAATGGACCTTTTAAAGCAGGGGTGTCAAACTCGCGGCCTGCAGGCTGGATGTGTCACATGCTGGCCACCCCACCCCCCATTTTAGCGAAGGGTGAAAATGTTATGATACGTCACGTGACAACACTGTGACACTGTGAGTTTGACACCCCTGTTTTAAAGTAGTGTGGAAACCTGGAAAAGGTTGGGCTCCATCAAAGAATGTCAGACAAGTGCTATGTTTGCAATGAAGTCCAAATGCTCCCTTGGAAAAAATTCTGTGAAGTGCTTGAATTAACTTATTTTCTTGGGGTGCACAATAGCTGATTCCACAAGCTAACAAAACAGGCTGGGTTGGCACAATAGCCTAACCATGGTGAATCCTAAACAAACTTAGCACATGGTCCAAATGTATCTGCTAGCTCTTTGAATGTGAAGCAAGTCAAAGTGCTTACAGCTGTGTTAAAGAAGCACAAACTGTTCCACTTTTAAAATAGTAAGGATTACCTTAAGATTTCTGCTGGCAGTTTGCCACCAAAATGCTCCAGGCTGTGACTTAATCAAAAGGAAATGTCATTTTTTTTAGGCAGGGTGGAGGATGAGCAGGTTAAATGGATTGCATTGCTCAGTGTTTACTTAAACTTTTGAAGTTTACTTCTTTGCATTTTCCCCCCAACAAACTTTGCAAATGCCTTTTCCAATTTGGCCTTCAGCCTCCTTTATGTCTGCTTTGATTTATTTACATAGGTTTATAATCTACTCTCTCCACAAACTTTCTGGGTGGGTGCTCACATTTAAACAAGCAGACAGTTAATGTTGTACATTAAGCAAAAGTCCAACCAAAAAATGCCTGGTTTTTATATTTTGCTCCTGTCTTTTGAAGAATGTCCATAGGGTATGGTCAAAAGTCAAAATGGTGCCATCATGATGTGAATAAAGTTCTACCTTTTTTATATATTGCAAAAAATTCAACTTCAGCAACAGAGTGGTCAATGCCTGGAATACATTACCTGACTCTGTAGTTTCTTCCCCAAACCCCCAAAACTTTAACCTTAGACTGTCTACCGTTGACCTCACCCCATTCTTAAGAGGTCTGTAAGGGGCGTGCATAAGCGCACCATCATGCCTACCGTCCCTGTCCTAATGTACCCATGTATTCATAAAATATCATGTACTCATAACCATGCTTATACTTTGTCTGTAATCATATATACGCTTGACAAATAAAAAATAAAAATAAAAAAAATATATATATTCATTTGTGTTGTACAAATGACACACGTTGTACTATCCATCTCAATTTTTTTTTACCATACCTTGCAGATGTCCCCATATTTTACTTTCTTTTGCACTTCTATACTCACTGCTACTCTGCCTCTTTTGTTGTAAACACTTGAAATAATATTCTGATAAAGACTTGAGCACAAATTAACTAGGCTGGAAATTCCAGTTGCTGTAAAGAATAGAAATTAACTGTGTTCAGAGAATTAGAAGAACTATTTAGATCCCTGAATTTATTCTTTTCAAGAATTCAAATTAACAGCTTCTGGCTGATTTTCCCCCCTGGGTATTATCCTTCCCTTCCCATCCAGTTTTGTGCCATTTGCAGTTTTGTGCCATCTCTACCTCTTTATCCAAGTCATTAGTGAACATGGCTACCTATGGAACCATCTTTGTCCCATTACATTGGTCCATCCCACCTGGTCAGGCAGAGAACGTGTGCTGCAGACCCCCTCAGTTAAAGAACTCCAACTGGGAGAGTCTAGGAAGAGACCCTTCTTTGCTGTTGACCCCACCCTGTGGAATATTCAGAAAAGGAGTCAAAACATGACTATTTGGCCTTTCATGGGAAGTTCAGAAGAGCATGGGGCTGTTGGTGCCCAGAGAGGCCTCCCTTTGCCTTTTAATTAATTTTAATAGTGTTTAATCACCCTTGCCTCTTTCTAAATTCTACTTCTTTTAATTTTTATATACCATTTTTATATTTTAAAGTTTCTCTGAGGGGATGAGCAGTTCACAAATGTGATAGATAAATAACTAGATAGATAGATAGATAGATAGATAGATAGATAGATAGATAGATAGATAGATAGATAGATAGATAGATAGAAAACAGTAACAGAGTAACAGAGTTGGAAGGGACCTTGTAGGTCATCTAGTCCAACACCCCGCCCCCCCCGCTCAAGCAGGNTTTGAACACTGCTATCATGTCTCACCTTGTCCTTTTCTTCGCTAGACTAGCCATGCCCAGTTCTTGTAACTGCTCTTCGTATGTTTTAGTTTCCAGCCCCCTAATCATCCTGGTTGCTCTTCTCTGCACTTTCTCTAGAGTCTCGACGTCTTTTTTGTAGTGTGGTGACCAAAACTGGATGCAGTACTCTAGGTGTGGTCTAACTAAGGCTTTATAGAGTGGCATTAGTACCTCCCTAGACCTAGATTGTATCCCTCTATTAATGCAGTTTAGGATTGCATTGGCTTTTTTGGCTGCCGCTGCACACTGCTGGCTCATGTTTAGCTGGTTGTCTACTAAGACTCCAAGATCCCTCTCACAGTCACTGCTGCTGATAGATAGATAGAGAGGTGGGCTGCACTTTCTTTAACAAAGGATTCACTGGTTGTGAGCGTGCGTGCGCCCCTTTGGGAGAGAAACGGAGCTTCAAACAGGCTCCTAATCAGCTCAGGCAGCTCCGGTGAGAACAGCAGGGGTGGCGTGGAATGCAGCTGGACCAGCCAACGAGTCAGAAAGTTAAGATATAAATGGATAGCATAGAACAGGGGCGGGTGGGCAGACCCAACCAGCGATCAGAGGTAAGGGTTCGCCCGAACCCTTGCGACCATGCAGCAGCCCATCACTGGATGGATGGATGGATGGATGGATGGATGGATGGATGGATGGACGGCGAGAGAGATAGATAGATAGATAGATAGATAGATAGATAGACAGACAGACAGATACATACATACATACATACATACATACATACATACATACACAGACAGACAGACAGACAGACAGACAGACAGACAGACAGACAGACAAGCAAACATGGCAAACATGGCAAAAATGTCTAGGGCCTTAAATTAAATGTAGTGGCATTCAATTCCTCAAGATAAATTACTGACAAAACTGTGGTTATTCGAGTTACAGCTCAAAAATTATTAGCCTCTCAAGAATCTTCTCAAGTGTCAACTCACTGCCTCCTCCCTGAGCTTTCCTTTCTCTTCCTTTTGAACATAGGAGTGAAACATGTTTTCTTCAGTCAATTGGTGTATCATCTATTTTCTGCAGTTTCTCAAAGAGTTTTGACTAAACTGCGAGCAAGCTCTTTCAGTACCCAAAATGCAATCCTTTCAGCCATGGACATGTTATCTCATTTAAGAGTAGTAAGTTCTATCACAATTGAATTGGATTCCTGCTCCTTCAACCAAAACTTCACAATTGGACAAGCGAATGCATCTCCTCTCAGGAGACTGAGTCAAAATAATGGTTCAGTGGTGCTGCATTTTCTTTATCATTTGTTGTTCCTTGATTGTCTTTCCTCAGCAGTCAACGTACGTTTCCCTCTTCTTTTATAATGAATACAGTATATCTGAAGAAGACTTTGTGTTGTTCTTGGACCACCTCCGCTCATTCTGAGTATTGGCCTAGCTGACACTATCTCTACAATTCTGAGTTTCTTGTAAAAGATGTACTTTTCCTTGGTGATTCAATTCTCTTCTCATCTCCTATACATGTCTCTTTGATTTTCAGCTTTTTGCTAAGTTTTCTTATGCTTTTTTACATCTTCTGGTTTTACTCGTAGGAATTGCTCATAGGAATTATGCTTTTCATTTCTCCTTTCTTAGTACCTCCCACCCATCATTAGTTGCTTTCCTCAACAGCTTCCCTTGCATGGAGCATAACTGTAACTGCTCTGAAATTAATAAAGTTTGCTTGTTTGAAGACTGAGGACTTCAGACAGGTACAGTTTTGAGTAGCAAAAATTCCAGGATTATATTGACATTTCCTTCTTTTGCTTCAGGTTTGAATGGGAGAGAATTGGAACTTTGGGAATGATGCAGTGGTGCTTTGAGAAGTTTTATTTTGCCTGTAATGTTGCCACAACTGGGTCTTCTGGTATGCGTATGTGCTTGTATATGTATCTACACACACAGAGATGATTACATAATGGATAGCATAATGGTTAAATCAACTCCTTTGATGCAGGAGACCATGGTTCAAATTCTGTTTGTTCCCCATTTTACCTGTAGAAGTCCTTGGGTAAAGACTCCCTAATGCTTCACCTGCCTATCTCAAAATATGAGAATGACACAAACTAAGAGAGTCATGCTGGCTAGGACATTGCCCAAATGAACAAAATCCATGTCAGATGTTGAAGAACGAGGACAATCCAATCATAAGTGGGCTACTGGAACAAACCTACATGGACAAGACAAGAGAAACAGAAACGGATGGAATGGAATGGAATGGAATGGAATGGAATGGAATGGAATGGAATGGAATGGAATGGAATGGAATGGAATAGAATAGNGCATAGAATTCTTTTATGGGCCAAGTGTGATTGGACACATCAGGAATTTGTCTTTGGTCCATATGCTCTCAGTGTACATAAGAAAAAATAAAATATATTTGTCAAGAATCATAAGATACAACACTTTGTGATAGTCATAGGATACTAATAAGCAATCAAATCATATTAGGAAACAATAAAAACAATATAAGTTGTAAAGATACAAGCAACATGGATATAGCCATAAGTGGGAAAAGATAGGTACCGTACTAGTAAGGATGAGAAGAAGAATAGTAATACAGTCTTAGTAGTTAATTTGATAGTGTTGTGGGAATTAGTTGTTTAGCAGAGTGATGGCAGCAGGTCGCTACCGGTTCAGGCGAACCGGTCCGAACCGGGAGGAACCCACCCCTGGTCTGTAGATATTTTCACAGAATGTTACTACAACAGTCTCCTTAATGAGAGGGGATATATGAAACATATGACGGACATATGGATGGACAGAAGACCTGTACCTACACTAATTGAGAAACAGCTAATTTACCCAATAGATTGTCCAAGGTTCAAATCCATCCCATAAATCTTTTTTTTTAGGGTTGGGGTGGGGTGCGGACATGGCATGTCATATTCTCTTGAATGGCAGAGATGGCAGAGAATGGAACATCATGTTTGCTTATTTATTTTTCAGATGTACAAGGCTGCCTAACTCAACCCAGTGCGACTCTGGGTGGCATACAGATTAAACAAACAACGAATCAGGAAAGAAAGAAAAAAGACTAAAGAAAATCATGTAACAATAAGCAGACAATATATAAGTATAAAAGTGGTGACTAAAGACAAAACAACCCCAAAGGTGAACTCCCGCTCAACTAGGTCCTAACACCTGGGTTAGAAGAGCCAAGTCTTAGAGACTTTTTGGTAAAGGAGAAAAGAATACAGAATAACAGAGTTGGAAGGAGAGAAGAGAGAGCTAAAGGAGAGAAGAATACAGAATAACAGAGAAGAAGGAGGGAAGGATACAGAATACAGAATAACAGAGTTTGAAGGGACTTCGAGGTCTTATGGTCCAATGCCCTACTCAAGCAGGAGACCCTACAGTATATTATTTTGAACAAATGGATACCCAATCTTTTCTTAAAAACCTCCAATGATGGAGCACTCATAACTTCTGAATTCAACTATTTCACTGAGGAAGGAAGGAAGGAAGGAAGGAAGGAAGGAAGGAAGGAAGGAAGGAAGGAAGGAAGGAAGGAAGGATGGATTGAGGGGTACAGAGCCATAGTGTTGTTCATCCGTTATTTATATTACACTATTTTCTCTGATTATTTCTTCCTTGATCATAGATTTATCCTTCCTGACCACCCATTTCCTTCTCCAAATGATTGCTCAGCTCCACTTTAATCTAATCATGGAGTCTAGATTTTGGTAAATGTTTCTCTTGCAATGAGTGATTCTTCACTTGCAAGTAGAGATACACACATCATGAATATCCTACTCTTTTGCCCAAGCACCAATCAAGGTTTTTCCTCTTCTCTCCTGTACAATTTGTTTTAATCAGATCATTAGTATTCTCCCTGATTAACCAGCTACTTCTCAATTTAATTAAAATTTAGGCTATATTTCTTTTTATCAGGAGCCAAAGGTTCCAATTACATTTTATTCTCATTACAACAGGGCTGAGTCCTGTTAGCCAAGAGGTATTTGGTTAACTCATTCCTTCCACTGAGATATCCTGTAAGATTGGTTTCTAAGCCACTTGTAGACTTCATAGTTTTATGTTTATTGCTCTGTTTTGTTTTTCATCTAGTCATTTTACAATACTAATACAGATTGTGGGCTTCTTATAAAAGTCTTCAAAATCATCAAAATGTTATTGTGTGTTTATATATGTAGACACCTCTAACCCAGGGGTGAAATTCAGCAGATTCTGACAGGTTCTGGAGAACCGGTAGCGGAAATTTTGAATAGTTCGGAGAACCGGTAGTGGAAATTTTGAGTAGTTCGGAGAACCGGTAGCGGAAATTTTGAGTAGTTCGGAGAACCGGTAGCGGAAATTTTGAGTAGTTTGGAGACATTTTGAGTAGTTTGGAGAACCGGTAGCAGAAATTTTGAGTAGTTCGGAGAACTGGCAAATACCACCTCTGGCTGGCCCCAGAGTGGGGTGGGAATGGAGATTTTGCAGTATCCTTCCCCCAGGAGTGGGGTGGGAATGGAGATTTTGCAGTATCCTTCCCCTGCCACGCCCACCAAGCCACGCCCACAGAACCGGTAGGGAAGAATTTTTAATTTCACCCCTGCTCTAACCCATTGGCTCAATGTTTCACAGCTATTTCCTTACCTAAACAGGGAAACAGAGTACGCACAGGCAGGCAAACAAGCAGTGGGAGTGACTTCCAACTTCCCGCTGGCTTACCCACTGACTTTCCTTCTCGCAAGCTGGAAAAGAGCATTGGAAATGCCCATCCTGTGACTGTGGCTGACCATGGCAACATAGCAGGGCAGCAGAACTGACATGCCCATAACTTTGCCAAATTTCAATCCTATGGGGACACATTCTATAAGTTAGCCCAATCAAGGCGTGGTGATTCAATAATTGTTGCTCTACGATGCATCGTTTTGCCCAATTGAAGGCTACAAACAATCAAACAAACACAAGGATTTTAGTGGTATGTACCAACATACCCAAACATATACTGTATATACCATGTTTCTCTGAAAATAAGATCCTGTCTTATATATTTTTTTGCCACCAAAAGAGGCACCAGGTCTTATTTTCAGGAGGGATGTCGTCCACTGACTCACCTCACTTGCGCACATCGCCCTTGGCCTCCTTTTTGCTTTCAGAGGCCTTCAGGAACTTGGCAAGGCCGGCAAGTCTTTCCTGAAGGCCTCTGCAGCCGATAACAGAGCTCCGGATCAATCCAGAGCTCTGTTATTGGCTGCAAAGGCCTTTAGGAAAGCCTTGCCGGCTGCAGAAGAAATGGGCTGGCAAGACAGGTGTCAGGGTGTGCGAGGCCTGGCTGCAACTGTCCGAAGGTAAATAGTAGGGCAGCTCCACCCCACATCCCCACCCTAGCTTAATTTTTACCCTTGCACCCTGGAGTAGGCGGGGACTTAATTAGGGCTTATTTTGGGGGTAGGGCTTATATTGGGCACACATGTAAAAATCAAGTTAGGACTTACTTTCGGGGTAGGTCGTATTTTCTGGGAAACATGGTACATACATACATATGAAGAAACAACTGCCTGATTGCTGACACCCCAAAAATTGTCAGTATGGAGATGCATGATTTGAATAGGACTATCTTCAGAGGTGCACAATCTTTTTGGGTGGGAGCCACGCCTGATTTTTAAGTGACATGAAGGATCTGACCTCCAAAATGCAGCAGGGCCATGACAGATTGCCTTTAAATTTCATTAGGATCAAATAATTATAGGGCTGGAAGTTGCTATTGATTGTAACCTTTCGCTCTACGCAAGCATTGGAATGAAAGCATCCCAAACCAGTGGCTATTTGAATTCATCTAATGAAGAGAAGCTCACCACCTATCTGGCTCACTGGTTCACTGTCAGATTGCTTCTTGTTGTTAGGAAATGTTAAATCCCATTCAATCAGATATCTTCTTATCATTGAAGACCATTATTTCCTGACCTGCATTCTGGGATGTTAAAGATGAGCTTTTGACCTCTGATGAAATATAACTCATATGATTTACGCATAGGGCATTTAATAATTTTCTTTGTCTCATTAAAATGTGAATTCAGCAATAACTTTTGGAAGGGTGTTGGAGGTCAGAACAAGCAGTTTGTTGGTGATGTATATAGTTCTGTGGAACCGTTGACTTGCATATTTATTGATCTGTTCTACCAGAGATGTAGTCTACAAACTGTACGTGTGTAGAACTTGTGATGTTTAGATTTTTACTTAGATGACAGTGGCAAATGAAGAGTGAATGGAAAATGAAGACCTACCGTATTTTTCGGAGTATAAGACGCACTTCCCCCCCCTAAAAGAGGGTGAAAATTTGGGTGCGTCTTATACACCGAATGTAGCCCCGCCCACTGGCCCCCACCCTTTGGCCTCTGCCTCCCAGCAATTTACCTCCTTGCAGCAAACAGCAAACAGCCAGTTTCAGCTTTAGCACAGCCTGATTAGCACAAGTAGGTGATTGTCGGTTGGATCGGCCTCCCGACCATCAGCTGTTTCAGGCTGCAGGGAGGCAGAGGCAGATTTTTTTCCTTGTGCTAATCAGGCTGTGCTGAAACTGAAAGCGAAACTGAAACAGGCTGTTGGCTGTTTGCTGCAAGGAGGCAAATTGCTGGGAGGCAGAGGTAGAGGCAGATTTTTTTTTCTTGTTTTCCTCCCCAAAAAAGTTAGGTGCATCTTATACTTCGGAACGTCTTATACTCCACAAAATACAGTACTTTTATTTTGACTTTCTGACGTACATAGACAAGGGATTGGGCAAACTATGCAGGGATAGTTACAACAGGACTCAAAAATATGAATACAATGACCATGATCATTTGATGGAAGCCCTGTTTTTTTTTTTTTTTACAGATGGGCAAGAGGTATCAACTTACGAAAATTAATTAAAATATATTTCATAGTATTACACAGGGGGTCCTTGACTTACAACAGTTCGTTTAGCGACCATTCAAAGTTACAATGGTACTGAAAAAAGTGACTTATGACCATTTTTCACACTTAGGATCATTGCAGAATCTCCATGATCATGTGATCCAATTTTGGATGCTTGGCAACTGGTTCATATTTATGACAGTTGCAGTATCCCGGGGTCAAGTCATTGCCTTCTGTGACCTTCTGACAAGAAAAGACAATGGGGAAGCCATATCCACTTAAGAACCATGTTACTAACTTAGCATCTGCAATGATTCACTTAACTGTGGCAAGAAAGGTTGTAAAATGGGGCAAAACTCACTTAACAAATGTCTCACTTAGCAACATAAATTTGCTATGGTTGTAAGTCGAGGACAATCTGTAATATAAGTTCCTTATCTACATGATCTCTGGATGTTTTGAAAACCTCTGAGGGCCTGAAGAGACTATTTGCCAGAAACCTGAGAAAAATTATTGTCGTAATTTTTGGAGCATGATGGATCCGATATGTAATCTTAGCTAATTTGCATCCATACTCCCTCCTTGCATATAAAATATCTATCTTACATTACATTACTGGCATTTAACCCCTATAAGAATCTCATGCTGTAGAAATGCTGGAGGGCTTGTAATAAATTTTTTAAAAGGATTCGATTCCACCCCTTCCCCTAATTCCACATACTTTTTGATTTGATTTGATTGGCAAAGCTCACTTTTAAGTCAGATTCTGATTCTTTTCTTTTCTATCCAAAGCCAGAAAAATGATGAGAAAGGGATGGAGAGAAAGAGACAGAGAGGTATTAACATGTGTAAGCAAGGGGATTCAGATAGTTCTTGACTTATGATCACAACTGACTTATGACCAAACTTCCATAGCTAAGCAAGACAGTTGTTAAGCAAATTTTGCCCCATTTTACAACCTTGCTTGTCAACATTCTTAAGTCAATTGCTGCAGTTGTGAAGTTAGTAACACGGTTGTTAAGTGAATCTGAATTCCCCATTGACTTTGCTTGTCAGAAGGTCGCAAAAGGGGATCACATCAGGGGTGGGTTCTAACTTACCTCGCCGCCAGTTCGCTTCATCCCACGCTACACTTTGCGCGTATATGCGCAGTGCCAAAAACCCAGCTTCTGCGCATGCACAGAAGCAAAAAACAGCTTCTGCGTGTGCGCAGAAGCCAAAAACAAAATGGCGCCGCCTATGGCGCCACCGAGAGACCCGGTTCGTGGGTGTGGCTAGCTGGCCGTCGCTCCCGGTTCGGCGAGTGGGGGGAAATTCCCGCTACCGGTTCTATAGATCCGGTCCGAACCGGGAGCAACCCACCTCTGGATCACATGACCCCCGGGACGCTGCAACCGTCATCAATACAAGACAGTTGCCAAGCATCTGAATTTTGATCACATGACCACAGGGATGCTGCAAATGATCATGTGAAAAATGGTCAAAAGTCACTTTTTATCAGTGCCGTTGTAAGTTTGAATGGTCACTAAGCGAATGTTGTAAGTTGAGGACTACCTGTAGTCTCCAAAGGAATGCCAACATAAACCTGTTACCAGGCAGATGGGGGAAACAGGTGCAAAACAGTTAATTTCTACATTACTGGAAAGACTTAGTTTCCACCTCCATATTTCAAGTGTGAAGAAAGCAATTGCTCTTCCTCTGATTTCTCCCTGGACTTCTAAGAAAGTGCTCTCTGTTCAGTTCAGAGGCCGGGTTGGGCTCTGTAGGAAGGGAAGCTAGATAAATAACCATTCCTCTTATATAAATTAGACAGCTGGCTGGATCTTTAACAGTTCCTCTGAAGAAAAGTAGCTGCAACATGACAAATGTGCCTTTCAACACACCTTGGCCAATCACCAAGGGAGGAAGAGAAATGGAGAGACCAGCGAATTGGAGTTACAGGATGGAAAAGCAAAGTTTACTGAAAAGGAAAAATATGTGCTTTCAAGAAACTCGGAGGGACTCGTTCCATCTTTCACCTGGAGGATACATCAGGAGTGCAGGTAGGGCCTAAGGCAGGGGTGAAATCCAGCAGGTTCTGACAGGTTCTGGAGAACCGGTAGCGGAAAGAGCCGTGGTGGCGCAGTGGTTAGAGTGCAGTATTGCAGGCTACTTCTGCTGATCACCGGCTGCCAGCAGTTTGGCAGATCGAATCTCACCAGGCTCAAGGTTGACTAAGCCTTCCATCCTTCCGAGGTGGGTAAAATGAGGACCGAGATTGTTGGGGGCAATAGGCTGACTCTGTAAACTGCTTAGAGAGGGCTGTAAAGCACTATGAAGCGGTATATAAATCTAAGTGCTAAAGTGCTAAATTTTGAGTAGTTCGGAGAACCGGTAGTGGAAATTTTGAGTAGTTCGGAGAACCGGCAAATACCACCTCTGGCTGGCTCCAGAGTGGGGTGGGAATGGAGATTTTGCAATATCCTTCTCCCAGGAGTGGGGAGGGAATGGGGATTTTGCAGTATCCTTCCCCTGCCACGCCCACCAAGCCACGCCCACCAAGCCACACCACACCCACCAAGCCCACAGAACCGGTAGTAAAAAAAAATTGGATTTCACCACTGGCCTAAGGCTACCTGTGAGCATGAGGAATGGGGTGTGAGAATTCAGGAAAGGAACTCCTTTTCTCAGTTGACTTTTCTCATTCTTTCTAAGTAAGTGGAATGTTGCAAAGACTTTATGTAATGGGGGATAGCAATAACAATAGTCCTCAGACTTTACAGTACTCTCTGGGCAATTTACAATGTCAGCATATCACCCCCAACAATCTGGGTCCTCATTTTACCGACCTCAGAAAGATGGAAGGCTGAGTCAACCTTGAGCTGGTCAGGATCGAACTCCAGGTTGCGGGCAGAGTTAGCCTGCAGTACTGCACTTTAACCACTGTGCTACAAAACGATCCCTCTGGTAATATTAGAAAGTATTAATTTACAGAAAGAGTAGTAGAAGCTTGGAAACAACTTCCTGTGGAGGTAGTGGATCAATTATCAGTAACTGAGTTTAAACATGCTTGGAATAAACTGACAAAGTTTTTTAAAATAAAAAAAACACACACCTCAAAGGACAGACTTGATGGACTGCTAGGTCTTTTTTTACCATCAGTTTTCTATGTTCCTATGATTTCAAAGCAGTATGCAAATAATTAATGGCCCAACTGTTCTTTCTGCAGCAGGTATCAGTAAATTACAGTGCTGGATAAACCTGTTAGATGTTTTCAAAAATTTTTCCCAAAGCAGGAAAAGAGCTTGTTGTATTTGTCAATGGCTCCTTAAAGAAACTGAGTCTTTTCCTAAGTCCACTCATGTTATCTTAGTAATAGCAATAGCACTTAGACTTATATTTTGCCCCATAGTGCTTTACAGCACTGAGTGGTTTACAATGTCAGCATAATGTCCTAAAAATCATTTTACTAACCTCGGAAGGATGGAAAGCTGAGTCAGCCTTGAGCTAGGTTGGCAGGAGCTGGGGCGAGGACAGGAGCTCACCCCCCTTGCAAGGTGCTCAGGTCTCGAACTTGGGCTGCTGGCTTTCCAGCTAACAAAGCCCAGTGTCTTAACTGCTGAGGTACCACACCGCCCTCTTTCTCCCTAGGCACTGTTATGTCTTCTTAGCTTCCTAGGACCTGAAGGCATTCATGAGAATACAGAAATTGTAATGTTTATGTATTTATATTTCATATTTCTTAACCACCCATCTCCCTCAGAGGGGCTCTGGGCAGTGTACAATTTTGCTGAGTGGTCTTTCAGACCAGTGGTGGGATTCAATTTTTTTTACTACCGGTTCTATGGGTGTGGCTTGGTGGGCGTGGCTTGGTGGTCATGTGAGTGGGTGGGCGTGGGTGGGTGGTCATGTGAGTGGGTGGCCATGGCCAACTCAATGTCACTCCCACCCAGTCACATGACACCCCCCCAGCCACATCTACCCAGGTTTTGTGGCTCCCAGTGTTTTCTGTGGGAAATGGGTCATGTTCTCTCTCTCTCCCTCCCTCCCTCCCTCTTTCCCTCTCATTTCTATTTTTCTCTCTTTTTCCTCTCCCCTTTCTTTCTTCTTTTCTTTCTTTCCCCCTTCTTTTTTTCATTTGTTTCCCTCTCTTTTCCTTTTTTCTTCTTTTCTCCCTCTAGCTC
>QLTV01002552.1:2017846-2030273 GCA_003457575.1 Thermophis baileyi | reverse complement strand
AAAATTCCTGAAAGCAATGTCAAACAAGAACAAGTCGAAATGTTTTTTTTTAAACAACAACAACAACACAACAACAACAACAATCCTATTGCTTTAGTGAAAAACAGATTACATTCCTGGTTTTATGCTTGCTTTTGAATTAGGAAACTTTAAAACCAGGCATGGGTTTGATTTATGACTTATTTTTGAAAGATGACCGATGATGACGATGATTATTATTTTTTTTATAAGAAGATAATCTAAAGCATTGATTTCTGAAGACGAGGGCTATCTTTTAGTGGTGTGCTAGAGGCCACACTTTTTGGACAGAATGGAACAAAGAGCAGATAGAATTTCCTAAAAATTAATTCATTATTGAACAACTACCCTTGGTGTATTTCATAGTTTTCTCTTTTTAATCATTTTGAAAGGATAGTTTGCAATTCTTTGAGGAGCTTTGAGGTTGCCTCTACGTCGTTTCCAAAGCTTGTACCTGGCTGCCTGGGCTGAGAAGGTGATCCCGTGAATGAAAGAGATGTAAAAATAATATTCAGAAGGATTTCTGAGGATTGTAAATCCTCGGCTTCCAATCTGATTTGATGAGATCATTTTTAGGAGCAAATGAAATATATTATCCCCTATCAGGCATTCTAACGAATACTTGTAAAATTTTCCATGTTTTACTTTTTAAAATGCTAGATGTATATTGCAAAATTTGGAGTGCTTCCAGAGAATTATTTATTAAATTATTTATTAAATTATTATTATTATTATTATTATTTATTAAATTTGTATGCCGCCCAACTCCCAAGGGACTCTCCCAATGACTTCTTTGCATTTTCTGTTATGGCTGCAATCTCTTAAATTTGGATTTCTCTAACTTGAGATTTTTTTTTTTTAAAAAAAGTGATCATCTTCATTTAACAACCCCATAATTCCTTGTGGGGTGGAGTCTGGGCAACTGAATAGAGCTAGCAGAATGATTTAATGGCCTAATGCCCTTCCTGTCGCCAATGCGGAGTTTTGTTCAGCAGATATATTCTCAGTGTGCCCAGAGAGAGAAATATCTGCCTCTACCTAGGATCGAACTCACAGCCTCCTGATTGTGAGGCAAGAGCTCCACCTCTAGGCCACCGCACCATTCTATTTTTAAAAAAGTGATATTCACACTAAAACGTCTATGTATTTCAGTGCACAGGTCTCCAAATATATTCTTTTTTCTTTATTGTCTGCAATGTTGATCAAGTCAGGAGTGCACACACACAGGTGTGGTTAAATAGTCAAGATTTAATGGTGGTACGGTTGATGTTCTGTGTGTTTTTTATTTGCATTGTAGGGCACTTTCTCCCCTCCCCCCATGCCCAACTCCTGCACTTAAATACATCTGTGCAATTTGTCCTTGTAAAGGAACTTTGATGTGAAGCACTTTTGAAGATCTATACAAGTAGTCCTCGATTTACAGCTACAATAGGGACTGGAAAGCAATGAGGCCATTAAGTGAATGACGCTCAATTTTATGGCCTTTTTTGCTATGGTCCATAAGCTTCGCCTACTGACTTTGCTTGTTAGAAACCCCCTGGGAAAGTTGCATATGGTGTAATCATGTGACCTGTGAGGCTGCAACTGTTGTAAATACATGCCGGTTGCCAAGCAACTGCATTTTGATCACATGACTAGGAGGAGAGATGTAAGTCAATATTTTCAGTGCCATTGTACCTTCAAACAGCCATTAAGCAAATCATCGTAAGTCGAGGACTATATCTTAGCAAACTGCACTGTAAGATTTCAAAACCTGTGTGTCCTGAATGCTACTTAAAATGTTCTCTTTTTTGTGGATGGGTGGCAAAACTGCAAAATTAGACAAGTTTACATTCAAAAAGGAAGTAATCACATTTCTCCTCAACCGTAAGAGAAACTGGTTTTTCCTGAAGTCTGACAATGTTAACAGCAAGTGAAAAATCAAAGGGGACACCCAATTTTTTTTTTTTTAACCTGGCAATGGAGGCAAGAGGCTGAGCAACTTGATTTTCCCAGGCAATCATTTGTGATTCCTAGGATGGTTTATCATTTTTTTTAAACCCTCCATTTTTACAACCCTATAATTCCGTAATTCGGGGTAGAATCAGCGTGATTGGATGGAGCTGAGCATTTACTGGCTGGATGCCCTTCCTGACACCATGTGGAGTTCACAGCAGATATTTTTTCTTTGCACCCTAGGAAAGAAACATCTGCTGCTTATCTAGGATTGAACTCTCAACCTTCAGGGTAAACACAGAGTACAATTATTGCTCCTCTGACATTCTGAAGAGGCTGCATAATTAGGGATGCATTATGGGCATGAAACTGGACCTTCCTTAATCCACACCTTCAACGTCTTCACAGAAATATGCTTCTCTTGAGACTTATTAGTAGCAACAACATTCACCTCTACAAATGGTCGAAAGAAGTAAGTCATAGTCTAGGGTTGGTAACGTGGCTAAGACACATTCTTACTCAGAAGAGAGTAAGAGAGCCAGTTTGGTCTAGTGGTTAAGGCACCAGGCTAGAAACTAGGCGACCATGAGTTGTAGTCCTGCCTTAGCCAGTCAGAACATCAATGTTCTAAATGCATCAATTGAACCAGAACAGTAACAATCCTTGCATCTTTCTCTCTCTCTAAGCTACCATACAGATGACCTTGCAGATTCATTTTACTTAACAGAGTTATGTAGTTGGCTGACTTTAGGCCAATTACCAAGAAAGGGTAAGTTCTACTCCCATGTCAGGCATGAAACCTTGATAACCTTGGGGCAATCACTCTCTCTCAACCCAACCCACCTCAAAGGGTTGTTGTTGCCAGGAAAACAAGAAGGAGAAGGACCATAAGGTATGTTCGCCATCTTGAGTTGTTTATAAAAATACTAAAATCAGAATGTAAATAAAATAAATAAAAAATGGAGACCACTTGCATCAGTATTACAAGGATATCTTTTCACAAAAGAAGCTGAGTTCCCATCGCTCAATATGTGTCAAGGCATTTTAGGATTGATCATTGTTTTCAGATATTTGCCCCCATTCATTTATAATGTCCTCATTTATCTTAGTTGGTCTCCTGTTTTCCCAGTGATGTTATCAAGCATCTCTGGCTATGTTTCCTGGCGGCACTGTCTCATTTGTCACAAGAATTCTGATTGGTCAAGGTTAACGACTGCATTGGTCTAGAAAACATTGTTTTTCCTTTTCACTGCACTGATATCATCCTATAGGGGGCTTGGTTGACAGGAGCCGTGGTGGCGCAGTGGTTAGAGTGCAGTATTGCAGGCAAACTCTGCCCACAGCAGGAATTCGATCCTGACAGGCTCAAGGTTGTCTCAGCCTTCCATCCTTCTGAGGTCAGTAAAATGAGGACCCAGATGGTTGGGGGCAATATGCTGACTCTGTAAACTGCTTAGCACTATGGGACAATATAAACTCTGTAAAGCATTATGGGACAATATATAAGTCTAAGTGCTATTGCTACTGCTATTGCAACCCCCTCCTGATCATCATGGCTCCTCATGTATTTAACCTAGGATAAAGAAAGCAAAAATAAAGGCCTAGGATTCTTAATCATATGGCTTTCAAGATTCCCTACCCTTTGGGGTAGGGTGGGGAATCTTGAAAGCCATATGATTTAGGATAATTCTTCCCATTATCCATGCTATGGCTAAAAATATGGTTTATTAGGATATGTTAACTAGAACAGGAATCTCCAGGAATTATTAGTCTAAAAGAAGCAGAGTGAAAACAAAAGCGTTATGTCGCATTCACACAACACACTCACTAACCCAGTTACCGAATTAGCGCATTTTCTGGTTTTCCACAGTACGCTGAATCACAAAATAATATTTTGGGGGGTGGGGTTGGCACAACATGCTAGAGGCCACAGCTAAGCCATGCTTAATATTAACCGTCTTTAGTATGCTGTTTGAATGCTAAAAACATGCAATATTCGTAAAATTCTGCCTTACTTTGCAATACAGCGGCAGTGTGTGTGTGTGTGTGTGTGTGTGTGTGTGAGAGAGAGAGAGAGAGAGAGAGAAGCAGTGAAAAGCAGATGAATCAAAGAATTCAGATGATTCTCTACCCCTTTTAGCTATTAATGATGAATTGCATAACAAGTGCTGCGAGGTTGTGGGCTTTGCCACATCTTTCTTCACTGTGTTAAATATTAATGGGACATGCTCTTTTAGAGGTATTGTTCATCCTCCTGGATACCACTCAGCCAATCACCGTCGGACATGTTGCCATGGAAGCAATATCACTGATTCATTTCATTTACAATGAAATCCACACAGCACTTTGCTAAATGGATCTATAAAAATGAATCATATAAACAGCCAGCAAACGGTCCTTGGTATTTGCTGCCTGCTGTCGTACGTGTCTTCTCCCCATCTTAGGTTTTAAAATGAATTTGTTTTTCCAGAGTTGTTTGGCGACGGATTGGAAAATTAATTTTGCAAATGCAAATTGCTCGCAGACCTCATGTCGCATTTCCTGACCTTTAAACTTTATGCTGTGGGGAGCAATTGATTGTCCTCCCCCCCCAACACCTATTCATAAGACTATTTTAGGAAGAACCAGGGTTCATACTGGCTGTCCCTTTGCTCCAGTGTTGCTGTTGCTTTGGATGACACATCAACGTTTTAAAGGAAGCCCCTTTAATAACATCCATGTGTTATTTCTCTGTGCTTAATCACACCTTTGTTGTGTCCCTAATTAAACCAAGTACGATTCTGATTTGAGAACACATTTGAAAGGGTTTCTCGGAAAGGGCCTCGGTGGAATTAAAGACATTTAGTTCCTTGCTGCTATCTTTGGGTAAACAAGGAACTGAGTGCTAATGTAAAAAGGGGAGAAACATAAATCAAAGCTGCCTCTTCTGATTTTAATTGGCAATAGAATAGCTGCAAAGGACACCCAGGTTTTGCAAATGGGTGAAATCAAATGCTATGTAGAGCCATCCTTAGGAAAAGGCTAAAAAAGAAAAGAAAAGAAAACTCAGACAAAAATAATAGCAACAACACTTAAAATTATATACCACTCCATATTGATTTACAGCCCTCTCCAAGCAGTTTACAACATCAGCATATCACCCCCAACAATCTGGGCCATTATTTTATCGACCTTGGAAGGGTGGAAGGCTGAGTCAACCTTGAGTGGTCAGGATCGAACTCCTGGCAGTCGTCAGAATTAGCCTGCAATACTGCATTCTAACCACTGTGCCACCATGGCTTTCCAAATAATCGGTTTGGAAAGGTCTGGTTTCTTTTTCTTTTTGCTGGCTAGGAAGTATGATTTTTCCATAGGATTCAAATTGCAGATGGCTCAGTTGAAGCTGTGGTTTCTTTAAATGTGGTGCATTGAAGATGCAATATCCACAGAGTCTTCATATCTTTTCTGCAGTTCTGCTCACGGTTACTCCATTGACCTACAGATGATCTGAATTAGACAACTCCCGATCAGGGGTGGGTTCTAACTTACGTCGCTGCCGGTTCGCTTCCTCCCGTGCTGCGTGGCCACAGCTCGTGGGCATGCGCTTTGTGCATGCGCACATGCGCACATGCGCAGTGCTGAAAAATCCGAAAAAAATCCCCAACCCAAAAAATAGCCAAAAACAAGATGGTGATGCATGCGCAGTGCCGGAAACTCGGCTTCTGCGCATGCGCAGAAGGAAAAAAACCCGGAAAAATAAATAAATAAATAAATAAATAAAAATTCAAAAAAATTCAAAAAAAAAAGATGGCGGATCTGTGACATCACTGTGACGTCACCAGCAGGTTGCTACCAGTTTGGGTGAACCAGTCCAAACTGGGAGGAACCCACCTCTGCTCCCGATGGCAAAGGGTTAGAAGTTGCTGTAGTCTACTGATATATATAATCCTCAACTTACAACCTATTTGTTTAACAACCATTTGAAGCTACAACGGCACTGAAAAATGTGATTTACATCCAGGCCTCACACTTATGACTGTCATAACATTCCCATGGTCATGTGATCAGAATTTGGACACCCTTGGCAACTGGCATTCATTTATGATGGTTGCAGGGTCCCGAGGTCATGGGATTGCCATTTGCAACCTTCCCAAATGGCTTCTGACAAGCAAAGCCAATGAGGGAAGCTGGATTCACTTAATGGCTGCATGAGTCACTTAACAACGGCAGTGTTTCGTTTAGCAACTGTGACAAAAGTCTCCTAAAATCGAGCACGATTCAGTTACTAACAGCCTGACTTAGCAACAGAAATTCTGGACCCAAGATACAAAAAACCTGTGTCACGACATCATTGTGCAAATGACAGGAATGACGTCCCAAATGCCCTCTGCATTATGATGATGCCCTGATGCAAATGGCCTAATCTGCATTATTTGGCCTTATTATATCATCATTGCTTCTGCAATGTTCAGACAGCCTCTATCCCAATAATGCTAAACTGTTTGAAGAATACAAATGATTTGGCTCTCAACATCTCATGGGTGAACAATTTACTGATGACACTCATCTCAGTCCTCCAGCTCAGGGGTTGGCAACCCGTGGTTCTGGAGCCACATGTGGCTTTTTCATCCCTCTGCTGCGGCTCCCTGTCGCCGGTCGGCTCCACAATTGATAGGGCTTTCGGTTAGGACAGGTAGAGGAAAAAGGACGCTGCGCTAGGAGGAGACTCTATGGTGGTGGAACAGGACTTCCTGTCAGCAGAGGAAGAAGGACGCTGTGCTAGGAGGAGACTCTATGGTGGGGGAACCGGACTTCCGGTCGGCTTCAGAATTGAACGGGGGGCTTCTGGTTAGGACCTTTGTGGCTCTTTCAGTGTTTAAGGTTGCCGACCCCTGCTCCAGATCACCTGACAGTGACATGAAGCTGGCTGTGTCCATGCTGGTCCCTTAGACCTTGAATCCACTAAAAATAAAAATAGGAGAGAACACATTCACAGGTTTCTCTGAAGAGGCATAGGGAAAAGATCAAGTCTTGCTAGACCTGCTTTCCCGAGTCTATGCTGTCTTAAACAAATTGGAATGGCCGTTCCCAGAACTGTTACCAGCCTGAAAGCAACTGCATTGAGATATATATGAAATCTAGGCGGTTTGCATCATGGAGAACATTAGCCTGATACAAGAATTTTGGCTGTACCCAACCAGGAATGCTTCACCCATCTCCTGGCTTAAAAACACATGCCTGAAATCATCCTTGAATTCTTTTTTAGAAGTGTCTCTTCTTTTTCGGCATAACAAGGAAGATGTAAACAAGGCTTGAAGCTGTCGGTTGACTTGGCAGCACAATCCTGTCGAGTTTATGCTGTGCTTGAGGCAAGCTCCAGACGCTGTTTGTTTGAAAGGGTTAGATGAATGATGCAAAACAGCCTCTGCATGAGGCTTAATGAATGAAAAGTGACTGGAGTACTTCCAGGTGCTCCTTGGAAATGGCAGACAAGACACTCCATGGAAGGCTGAAGGGCTTTGAGAACAGAGGACATTTCTGATGGATCTTCACCCATCAGGGTTTACTTACTGAACCCTGAGGAGAGACAAGCCAAGCTCTTGAAGTCATCTTGCATGGGGCTGCAACTGACCAGGTAATTATAAGGCTGTTATCCTTCCTGTAAACATTTCAAAGGTCTGTTTCCCCCCTCCCCCATAACATAGGATTAAAAGAATAATAACCCACCAGCTTTGTTCTATATGTGTGCATTTATATAAAAAGAGTGCATTGTTCCTGAGAACAACTCAATAGCACTGCATTTATAAAAGTTGGAATGAATTTAATAGCCCCCAAAATACTAGTACCCAATCAGCAAATTCCTCAAGCTGATTGTCAGCCCTGAAGTCATTTTGGGAGCATCTTCAGGGCTGCCACAGCAATGCCGGGTGGAGCTGTGGGAACGTGAGGGGGGAGGTAGAGATAGCTGGGGGATGTGTAGCCAAAATAGCATTCTTTCCCATGGGAACCAAGGACTCTCTACCAGGTGTTGGAAGGGCGTGGACCAAAGCCAGTCAGAGTTGGGACTGCGACCTGATTGGACCATGTGATGGACATATGACCTGGGGGCAAGAATTTTGGGTTTTGATTTGGGTGGGGAAAACCCTGGGTCCTTCAGAGTCGGGTTTTCACCAGCTGTGCCAATATGACATCCCAAATAAAATTATGCTTTGAGGAAACTCTAGGCTTCAGAGTCTTGATTGCTTTGGGATTGTTACTTGGAACCCTGACACTGATATGTTTTCAGGAAAATAAAAACAAAACGAAGGAAGGAAGGAAACACACATATGCTTTGGCTGCCATATTTGAGTGTCTGTATTAGCTATGTGAAAGGTCTATGAAACCTTGTTCTCTAGATGTGGATCCTAGTAAGTGACCAAACTAAGCTGCTCTTGGTCCTTCACCAAAGAAAACTAAGCAGAGTCAATCTTGGTTAAGACTTGGATGAGAGACTACCAGGAAATTCCAGCCCTGCAGACTAAACACAAACATTAAAAAATATCATGGAATAACTTGATGGCAGACAATTTCAACTTTGTCAAGAAAACTACGCAGACATGCCCCTATAATTGACTTGAACTTGACTCAAGGAGCTGAAACTTGAAAACCCAGAAGTTGCTGCATGTAAATGAAAAGTTTCTAAAGACAGACTTTGAATGGTTATCACATGATCACTTTCCTTCAGGCTACAAAGCAGAGGGAGATCAAAATACAGGTAGTCCTCAAGTTACAACCAAAATTGAGCCCACAATTTATGTTGCTAACTGAAACATTTGTTAAGTGAGTTTGCCCCATTTTACAACTTTTCTTGCCACAGTTGTTAAGTGAATCATTGCATTTGTTAAATTGGTAACATGGTTGTTAACTGAATCTGGCTCCCCCATTGACTTTGCTGGTCAGAAGGTCGCAAAAGGGGATCACAGGACTTGGGACACAGCAACGGTCATAAATATGCACCAGTTGCCAAGCATCTGATGCATGCGCAGTGCTGGAAACTCGGCTTCTGCGCATGCACAGAAGAAAAAATTAAAAAAAATCCAAAAAAAATTAAAAAAAAAAAGATGGCGGCGGGACCGGCACCGACCGAACCGCATTGGTGACATCATTGTGATGTCACCAGCGGGTCGCTACCAGTTCGGGAGAACCGGTCCGAACCAGGAGGAACCCATCTCTGATCTGCTCTGAACTGCTTATATGTTTCAAGAGCCGAGGTGGCGCAGTGGTTAGAGTGCAGCACTGCAGGCTACTTCAGCTGACTGCTAGCTGCAGTTCGGCGGTTCAAATCTCACTGGCTCAAGGTTGACTCAGCCTTCCATCCTTCTGAGGTGGGTAAAATGAGGACCCAGATTGTTGGGGGCAATATGCTAACTCTGTAAACCGCTTAGAGAGGGCTGTAAAGCACTATGAAGCGGTATATAAGTCTAACTGCTATTCATGGCCAGTGATGCTTCCATCTTGCTACTGAGCATTTTTCACCCCAACAGATCAGGATCATATGTATCACTTTCAGAAATGATTTCTGTGGTTCTCCCCAACACATTCCAATCTCCATTTTCTTGTGTGGCCTATCTTTTGGAACAAAATGTCTGTGGAGAATCTCAGGCATCCAGGACTTAGTTGTCTCAAAAGTACTTTTTCAAAAGGCGGTTGGACTGTTTTTTTCCTTGAGGAAAAAGAAGAAAATGTTTTGCTTCTTATCCAAGAAGCTTATCCAAATTACCGCTCCCCACCATCACCAAAGCTTCTAGAACCAAAACATTTTCTTCTTCTTCCTCAAGGGAAAAAAAACCAGCCCAGTTGCCTCTTGAAAAAGCACACCTGAGATATCTTTTGGAACAGTTTTTCTCAACTATAGCAACTCTAAGATGTCTGGACTTCATATGCCTATATATCAAATGGACCTTTAAAAATAGGCTACATTAAGAATTGCCTTGTAAAAATCAAAATATCATATTCCACTGTTCTGACCCAGCTCCCCAAACACGACAAACCCTCTGAAGTTAACTCAATGATTCCTTTATTAGGAGTGCCAGCAGCCCCGGCAAAAAGTTTCTCTCTCACAGCAGGCTAACAAGTCTGTCCTGCAGGGAGATGAATAGTTGTCTGCCACATATATTTATCTCCATCCCTTACCTTTTATCCCCAGAGCTAGGGTGGGGCTTCACTAGCAGCGGTGGCTCTTCCTTCCCAAGGATCGGCCCACAGATTTCCACTGCTCTCCTCTCTCTGCTTTCTGCGCATCCGTGCATCAGGCACTGGACCCAACAGTTCCTCCTCTTCCTCATCAGCCACCTCCAGACCTAAGGGCTTATGGACGGCCCAGGCTCTGCCTCTGTCTCTCTCTCTCTGCCAGCTCCATTCCCTCTTCCCCCTCGGAGCTCTCAGTTTGCCTTGATGTTGACCCTAACTCCCACGCCGCCTCCTCATCTGATTCGGCTGCTGGAAGGGCCGGCGGTAGGTGTATATGTGTGTTCCATAAAGCAGGGGTCCCCAACCCCCATTCTGTGGACTGGCACTGGGCTGCAGCATGCCAGAAACCGGTCCGTGCAAGCAAGTGAAGCCCCATCCGTGGGATGCAGAAAAATCATCATAGTCATATCCATGGAAGTAAAACATCAAGACAAAATAGGTTCCGCCCATCCATCCATCCATCCATCCATCCATCCATCCATCCATCCATCCATCCATCCATCCATCATCTAATCACATTCAGAAACCATACATTTTCTTCAAAGAGGGACTCTGGGCGGTGTACAAATAAAATGTTAAAAACAGAAGATGGACTTAAATTTTGGGCTGATTCCCTTAATTTGGGGTGCTACATTTGTCTTATGATCCAGGACCAACCAAATACCTATCTTTTATTAAGTTCTTATGTGACTCTAATAGCTTTTTAATACTCCTGTTTGCTTGCTCGGTTTTAGATCTTCTCTTCTGTTAAGAAATTTCGTAGTGACGTCTTTATTTCAGCAGGTTTCAACTGTTTAATTCCACAACAAATACTGATGTTTAACTCCATAGCTATGGAACAACTTCTCTGTAACATTATTTTCTTCCAGCAGGCAGTTGTGTTTCATACTTGCTTCAAATAGTTTCAAGTGGCAATTGAAAAGACGAGCATTGATTGACCTATTCTGGCCTATTGCTTTCAATGTAAGCAATGACTTCAGTTATAGTAAATGTTCAATTTGGCAGAACCCATTGTCAAAGCTCAACTCATACAGCAATGATCAAAGGCAAATTAAGATCAAGCATTTTTTAAAATGAGAAATTGCATAAATCTAGGTGAAATGTTGATCTTCATGAATACTTAAGAAGAAGAAAAAAACACTGTGTGAAGCCAAAACACCCAGATAATTCCAGATTTTATTTAATCTGCTCAGCTGTGTGTTTTTACGGAAAGCATGTAAGAAAGACTTTGATGGAAGCATAGATGGAATTATATATGAAAGAATTGAAAGCATTAAATGTCCTCACGTTTTTGGCAATTGGTCTTCTGTGACAAAGTTCCATTTAGCTTTAATATTACTAATGATAACTCTGTCATCCAGGAATTAGACTTAAAAAAAAAATTACTAAAAGCTGCTTTCTTTCAAAGGTTATCTGCTGAAGGCGGTATGCCCAGTAGTGGGTTCTAAAATCCTTTACTACCGGTTTGTGCGTGTGCTCACGCACGACGCTTCTGCGCATGCGCAGAAGCGTCCCAGGCGGGTGGGTGGAGCCTCCCGCTGCCGGTGCTACTGGTTCTTAGAACCAGGCCGAACCGGGAGCAACCCACCGCTGGGTATGCCCTCTTTGTTTCATGAGAAGGAGATTAGACAAAAATTGTCCAGGATGGTTTCTTGGGGAAGGGGGACACCACTGCCTCCTTCAGGGACAGTGGAACTACCTTGTCCCTCAAAAAATATGACATTAGATGTGGACCCAACCACATGTCACCTTCTGATCAGCCTTCAAAAACCACAAGGAACATGGATCCAATAAACAGGTGGCCACCATATCAGGAATCCAATCTAGTTCCTCAGGGGTCATAGACTTAAACTCATCCCATTCAAACTTGCAAGATTGTGTCTCAGGTTCTTGACAGGACTTGCCCAGTTGGAGCCCAATTCTAAATAGATGTAAAGGTAAAAGGTAAAGATGTCTCTGTGGGTTTTACTCTGCTAGGTGCAGTCAACTTTAGGGGGCGGTGCTCATCTCTGTTTCTTTAAGCCATTGAGACAGCAATGTCCAAAGACATTTTTGTGGTCATGTGACCAGCATGACATCAACTGCAGTGTAGAGTATACAGCAAAACACAGAATGCTGTTACCTTCCCCCCGAAGTATACCTATTTATCTGCTTGCATTTACATGCTTTTGAACTGCTAGGTTGGCAGGAGCTGAGAAGTGATAGGAGCTCACTCTCTAAATAGGTGTGTGTGTGTGTGTGTGTGTGTGTTTTTTATTTTTTTATT
>QLTV01002552.1:1977891-2004666 GCA_003457575.1 Thermophis baileyi | reverse complement strand
CTGTTATCGGCTAGAGAGGCCTTCAGGAAAGGCCTTTAGGAAAGGCCTCTGCAAGCTGATAACAGAGCTCCAGATCGATCGGGAGCTCTGTTATTGGCTACAGAGGCCTTCAGGAAAGCCTTGCTGCAGAAGAAATGGGCCGAGGTGTGCGAGGCCTGGTTGCAACTATCTGAAGGTAAGTAGTAGGGCAGCTCCACTTCTGTTTCGTTTCCGAACTTCCGATTGGCCTGTTGGGCCATTTTTCGCCATCCCCAGGCTTCAGGAGGCTTTCCTGAATCCTGGGGAGAGCAAAAAACAGTCCAATGGGCCTACCGGAAGTCCAGAGGCTTCAGTGAGGCCTGTGCACATGCGCAGGGGGAAGCGGGGGTTGTGTGCATGCATGGGGGTTGTGCACATGTGCGGGGGGAGGGCATTGCATTATGGGTGTGGGCACGCACGCGCACGCTATCGTGCGCGCGCGCACCCTTTTTGGCACCCGAACCAAAAAAGGTTCGCCATCACTGTTCTAGTCCAACCTCCTGCTCATAGCAGGAGCTTCGTACCATTCCAGTCAAATGGTGGTCCACTCTACTTTTGAAAGCTTCCAGTGATGGAGCACCTACAACTTCAGCAGGCAAGCTATTCCATTGATTGCATGTATCATTACATGTATCAATGTACAGACATCTGTATGTGTCTGTGAAGTCATTAGGAGTCAACCTTCATAATTATTTCAATAATTGTGTTTGTTATATCCCATGTTGCAGTCTTATTATTCTTAAATCTATACTGATACATTCTAAATATGCTTTGGGATATAGCCTACGTGGCCAGATGCACATCATTTTTTATAGAGACACTCATTTATAAAGAGTAAGACATGCCCCCAGAACTATTCCTCATGATCCTAGTTCCCAGTTTCAATGAAAGCCGAGGTGGCGCAGTGGTTAGAGTGCAGCACTGCAGGCTACTTCAGCTGACTGCTAGCTGCAGTTCGGCGGTTCAAATCTCACCGGCTCAAGGTTGACTCAGCCTTCCATCCTTCCGAGGTGGGTAAAATGAGGACCCAGATTGTTGGGGGCAATATGCTAACTCTGTAAACCGCTTAGAGAGGGCTGTAAAGCACTATGAAGCGGTATATAAGTCTAACTGCTATTGCTATTGCTATCTCAGATGTCACAATCATAACAATAGAAAAGCTCTCTGCTTGACACCTTGCTTTAGTTAGAATACATAGTCTGCGATGGCTAACCTCTTTGTCGTTGCGTGCCGAAAGCGCGTGCACGTGTGAGTGCGTGTGTGCACCCACACCCATAATGCAATGCATGCACGACCCCCCCACGTGTCCCACCCCCCATGCATGCGGGTGACCCCCCTGCTCTCACCGACCCCCTGCACATGCACGCGTGACCCCCCGCGCTTCCTCCACCCTCCTGCCCATGCGCATGCGACCCGAAAATCAGCTGGCTGGCGGGAGGTGCACGGCCATGTGCGGTGGTGCTGAGCTGGGGCAACAACTTGCATGCCATCAGAGAGGGCGCTTCATGCCACCTCTGGCACGCGTGCCATAGGTTCGCCATCACGGGTCTAGGAGTTTGAGTCAATTTCAGGCAAATATATACAAGTTCACCACTATTTGGTTGCTCCAAATATAGAAGTTGTTTCTTTCTGCCGCAGGTCATTTCATACACCTGGTATTGTAATTTATATTTCCACATTAAAAAGAAACTGAAAAACATAATGGAAAAAGACTTGAAAGGCTCACTATCAACGGGCAATATACTGTATATCCATATAAAAGTTCAGAAATACATGTTCACAAAGTAAGTAGGGAGGATCAATCTTCTTGCATGGTTCAGTAGATGTCATTTCATTTCCTAAAACACTCATCACATTTTTCTGTATCTCCATTTATTATATGGTTTTCTGCTCCTAATATTATTATTATTTTTTAAAAACATCTTCAATCTTCCAACAAGTAAAACTGCATAGATCACTCCAGGGTGACTAATACGACCTTGAACTGAATTGGTCTAATAATTTGATTCTGACATGAATGGAGAAGAAAAGTGAATTGTGAATATATTTTGGGCTGTGCACCTGTAGCAAGATTGAAGGGTAATAGCCCAAAATATGAGAAAAACCAAGGCATCCATGAATATCATAGCCGTTCAGAAAATATTTACTTTTATGTCAACATTGGAAGACCTGAAGGACCAGGTTAGAGACAGTTCATGATGGAGAAAAATCTATCTATGCAGTTGCAAAAAGATGGCACTGACTTCACAGCACATAATCAATCATAAACAATGTCAGCTTTGGCTAAAAATAAAACAAGAAAATATCAGTTTAGAATGTGCAATGCAATTCACTTTATTTGTAGAAGTCAGATGGAAGGTGGACAATTTAGAACCTTTTTAATGAGGTTCTGTAGGCCTTTTGATCCTCCTCTGTCCAATCTCACCTCTTTTGATCACTTGGCATCCTCAACTTTGCTCTTTAATGCCTGCCCTCATCACTTCTGATTAACCCATCTCCCTTTATGAAGAAACAGAAATACAACTAAGTCCATCAATGATAATTATGGACTTGCCAAGTCAAGTGAGAAAATCTCTTGACTGTTGGTTTCGTTCTTGGATCTTGAAATGCTCAATCTTTCAGCTGTGCCCTGTGTTTCTCTCCTTTGCATAGTCATAGAAACTTATTCACAGCAAAAGATTAGGGGACTGGAGGCTAAAACATATGAAGAATGGTCGCAGGAATTGGGTATGTCTAGTTTAATGAAAAGAAGGACTAGGGGTGACATGATAGCAGTGTTCCAATATCTGAGGGGCTGCCACAAAGAAGAGGGTGTCAATCTTTTCTCCAAAGCACCTGCAGGCAGGACAAGAAGCAATGGATGGAAACTAATCAAGGAGAGATCCAACCTAGAACTGAGGAGAAATTTCCTGACAGAACAATGGAACAATTTGCCTCCAGAAGTTTGAGTGGTCCATCACTGGAGGTTTTTAAGAAGAGACTGGACAGCCAGTTGTCTGAAATGGTATATGGTCTCCTGCTTGAGCAGGGGTTTGGACTAGAAGACCTCCAAGGTCCCTTCCAATTCTGTTATTCTGTTAAGAAACATGGGAAAAACCTGATGGAGAGAAGGAATGCTGATGAAAAGGGTTTTAATTTATAATTAGAGGGACAAAAGTAGCCATTGTATATATTTTATTTCTAGCTTGAATTGTTTTAATCATTGCTAATTGTCAAAATAATTGGTTTTAAGGATTTTAGAAGCACAATCCATACCAAAAATTATTGAATGCCTATGTGGAAAATGTTCCATTCCTCAACAAAACCACACTGAATAATTGTCATTTGTCTTCTTATATGTCTAATTTCATTCCATGCCATTGCCGAGGACAATTCTGAACTTTGGTTGCAAGTTGATTGCAATGCTGACTTTGATCAAGGTGAATTGCTTATGTGCCAAGGCAATGCTTTTGCTGGGATTTTGGTGAGAGGCTGGTGTATTATAGCAATAGCACTTAGACTTATATACCGCTTTACAGTGCTTTACAGCACTCTCTAAGCGGTTCACAGAGTCAGCATATTGCCCCCAACAATCTGGGTCCTCATTTTACCCACCTCAGAAGGATGGAAGGCTGAGTCAACCTTGAGCCGGTGAGATTTGAACCGCTGAACTGCTGAACAGTCAGCTGAAGTAGCCTGCAGTACTGTACTCTAACCACTGCGCCACCTCGGCTGGACAAGGTCTCAACCTTATGGACAAGGTCTCAACCTTTTCTTCACCACAGACCCCCTTCAAATAACTTTTATGGCCACCAACCATGGCTATGTACCCCGCAAGACTTAATTCAAGATTTAAATCATTACATTTATTTAAGCCTTCATGGATGCCCTTGTGATGATATTGGACCACAGGTTGAGAACCACTGGACAAGATTTTCTATAGCTAAGATAATATTAGAGATCGAAGGCTGGGTGTAGATACAGATTTAAGCAGGGGTGGGTTCTAACTTACCTCACCGCCGGTTCGCTTCCTCCCGCGCCGCGTGGCTGCACATGCGCAGTGCTGAAAAATCTCAAAAAAATCCAAAAAAAGGAGCCAAAAACAAGATGGTGGCACATGCGCAGTGCCAGGACTCGGCTTCTGCGCATGCGCAGAAGAAAAAAAATCAGCAAAAAATCCCCCCCCAATTTTTCCCCCCAAAAAACAATTCCCAAAAAAAGATGGTGGGGTCCATGGACCAGCACCGACAGAACCGGCTCTGTGACGTCACCAGCAGTTTGCTACCGGTTTGGGCAAACCGGTCCAAACCGGCAGGAACCCACCTCTGGATTTAAGGCAGCAGAACAAAGGAACAGGTATTACTGTTGCAAAACTGAGTGGGAAAAGAAGAGGGAGCTTGAATCTTCTGTTGAAGATTTGTAGAATTAAAATAAAAAGAACATGTAGATTTCTGCAGCTTTGTGCAATCCTCGAGAGTTACTCTCAGTCCCAGCCCTCAGCTCTGAAATCTGTGAAGTGTGATATTAATTCATTTTCATAAAATTACCTTCACAGTCCCTTCCCCCCTTCCTAGATATTGCTGTATGCAGCTCTGATTATAAAGGGATACAGAGAAATTTGCTCATGGGAAGCATTATAACTTCTTCTATTTACGAGCTGCAAAGAATCTTTTTGACTAAGATTAAACTGAAACTTACATTTGCTGGATTTTTGTCATGGAAATCTTTTAAGAGTTAGATATAGATCTTGAAATTCTAGTACTTGAGGGCGATGTTCCCTCTGACATTGAAAATCGCCGCACGGCGATTTCCTGTCAGGTGCGCGGCCACGCAGCAATGTTCCCTCTGACATTGAAAATCGCTGTGTGGCAGTTGGAAACTGCTGCGCGGCGATTTCCTGTCACGTGCGCGGCCGCGCAGCCGCGCAGCTTAGAGGGAACATTGCTTGAGGGGCTGTCACAGAGGGGATTGACTTGTTCTCCAAAGCACCAGAAGGCAGGACAAGAAGTAATGGGTGGAAGCTTATTAAGGAGAGATCCAGCTTAGAAGTAAGGAGAAATTTCTATTTCAATTCAGAATAGAGCTGGAAGGAACCTTGGAGGTCTTCTTGTCCAACCCCCTGATCAAGAAGGAGACCCTACACCACTTCAGAATTTTTTTTTTGACTGGAGAACTGTTTGACCAGGATGAGCCGCAGTGGTGCAGTGGTTAGAGTGCAGTACTGCAAGCTACTTCTGCTGATCACCGGCTGCCAGCAGTTTGGCAGATCGAATCTCACCAGGCTCAAGGTTGACTCAGCCTTCCATCCTTCCGAGGTGGGTAAAATGAGGACCCAGATTGTTGGGGGCAATATGCTGACTCTGTACACTGCTTAGAGAGGGCTGTAAAGCACTGTGAAGCGGTATATAAGTGTTATTGCTATTACTATTGCTATATAAGGTGTCCTGCCTTGAGCAGGGGGTTTGACTAGAAAACCTCTGAGTTTCCTTCCAGCTCTCTGATTCTATGTACTATATTCTTCCCATTTGGGTTTATGTTAGCTAGTAAAACAAATAAAATGATCCTCAACATTTACAGACCGTGGGAGGGAGAGTTAATACAGATAATTTCATTGTTGCCTGGGTGTTTACAAACTACACTTTAGTGGCAACATTTAAAGGGCTTCTTCACAATTCGTGCTTTGTGAAGTCACATGGCCTAGAACTGTAAATTATGCATCTCGTTCCTAAGTAACCTTGTGATACGTTAACATTTTATCTAGAAAGGTCACAGATGCAGTGAAGTGATGATAAAAAAAAAATCCAGTCCTTCAATGAATCAGTCATCAGGTATAAGGTGGGAGGAGGTTGATCTCTGATGCATCAAGCACAATGAATGTTGGAAATGTATGCAAATCCAGAACATTTGTCCATCTGGTTTTGTTATGTATTTTGACTCAAAGCAGTTTCCAAGGAACTTGAAAATAGAAGAGGCCTTGCAGTCATTTTCTGCCTGATCCTTTTAAAGATACCAAAGACTGTGGAAGGTGCTCCTTTGCATTGGAGATGGGGGGGGGGGAATGGCTTCCTCCCCATTTGGATGCAAATCAGGGGTGAAATCCAGCAGGTTCTGACAGGTTCTGGAGAACCGGTAGCGGAAATTTTGAGTAGTTCGGAGAACTGGTAGCGGAAAATTTGAGTAGTTCGGAGAACTGGCAAATACCACCTCTGACTGGCCCCAGAGTGGGGTGGGAATGGAGATTTTGCAATAACCTTCCCCCAGGAGTGGGGTGGGAATGGGGATTTTGCAGTATCCTTCCCCTGCCACGCCCACCAAGCCATGCCCACCAAGCCACACCACGCCCACCACGCCACACCACACCACACCACGCCCGCCACGCCACGCCCACAGAACTGGTAGTAAAAATAATTGGATTTCACCACTGATGCAAATCTGTACAAAAGCTTATTATGCAACCTGAACAAAAATTGTTTTAAACTCACTCTTTGCTGATGTTTGCTATGCAAGTCACATCTCTTGAAAAGATATGAATATTGGGGGAAGGGTTGTGCAATTGTAACCCCTTTGTGAAAAAAATAAAGAAAAATGGATTGTGTTAGGGAAAGCAATTTCTGACATTTATGCATGTTGGGCGAAAAATGCAAACAAAAAAATGAGTACATCTGGGGAGGCGTGCATCAAAATACATATAAATTTATTAGCAGGAACAGTTTAAAAAATGTGCACAGCTGACAAATGGAACTTGACAGATTGACCAAAATGAGAAACTAAGAAAAAAACGAATGGATAGATTTCTTCGGCCTCTTCAAGCTCTGAAAAGGTGCTATGCAGGAATGCAAATGAAGCTCTTGTCCACAAACCATTAAAGGAAACAAACATTTTCCAAGCATGGTATGGCCAGCCCACAGGAGCAATACAATTCTGCAAATTATGATGCAGCTGTTTTAATGAGTAAAAGATTGCTGCTATGCTTCTTTCCCTGCAAAGGGACTGGAGGCTAATGAGAGTGGTTAATGCCTGGAACTCACTACCTGACTCTTTAGTTTCCTCCCCAAATCCCCAAAACTTTACCCTTAGACTGTCTACTGTTGACCTCACCCCATTCCTAAGAGGTCAGTAAGGGGCATGCATAAGCGCACCAGCGTGCCTACCGTCCCTTTCCAAAAGTTCCCTTTTATTTGTACCTATCTTATGTATTCAAATAATGTTATACTTATGTATATTATCAAATACGTACTTGACAAAATAAATAAATAAATAAATAAATAAATAAATAAATAAATAAATAAATAAATAAATAAATAAATATGAAGAATGGTTGCAGGTATTAGGTATGTCTAGAACTATCCCTGGTTACCCAATAGATATGTGGTTCAGCAGGGCTTTATTTATTTATTTATTATTATTATTATTATTATTATTATTTAAATTTCTATGCCGCCCAACTCCCGAGGGACTCTGGGCGGCTTACAACTGAAATATATAAAAAAAAACATTAAAAAACCTTATAAAAACATTTAAAAAACAATTTAAAAACCCATGCACACCATTCATGGCCGGATCTCACAGGATTACAACAGCGAGATCAACGGCCCCAGGCCTGCCGGAAAAGCCAGGTCTTCACCGCTAGTTTAATGAAAAGAAGGTCTAGGGGTGACATGATAGCAGCATTCCAATATCTGAGGGGTTGCCACAAAGAAGAGGGTGTCAACCTACAGTATTCTCCAAAGCACCTGAGGGAACAAGAGCAAGAACAAATGGATGGAAACTAATCAAGGAGAGAACCAACCTAGAATTAAGGAGAAATTTCCTACAGTTAGAACAATTAATCAGTGGAACAACTTGCCTCCAGAAGTTGTAAATGCTCCAACACTGGAAGTTTTTAAGAAGAGATTGGACAACCATCTGTCTGAAACTGATCAAGGAGAGTTTCAACCTGGAAATAAGGAGAAATTTTCTGACAGTGAGAACAATCAACCAATGGAACAGCTTGCCTTCAGAAGTTGTGGTAGCTTATCACAGGAAGCTTTCAAGAAGAGACTGGACTGCCATCTGTCAGAAATGGTATAGGGACTCCTGCTTGAGCAGAGGGTTGGACTAGATGACCTACAAGATCCCTTCCAACTCTATTAATCTGTTAATCTATTAATCTGTATAGGGTTTCCTGTTTAAGAAGAGGGTTGGATTAGAAGATCTTCCAACTCTATTATTTTGTAAGTTCCAAAGCTCTCTTGAAACACTGCCTGGTGTTAATATCTATTCACCCCTACTCTTTGTACATACAAAGCAGATGTTCTAGAACTGAGCCAAATACCTTGGTTCTTTGGCTATGCTAGATGCCTAACTGACATTAAGTATTATCCCCACTCCTACATTTGAGGATTATTACCATTTCCTTGCTGCAATGCAGATATCCTGTTATGTAGACAAGAGTTTAGGAGAGCGTGATTAAACTTAGTCTTTATGGAAACTGCATTGGGTGTGAAATGCAGGAGTCCAGTTGCTGAATGAGGTACCTCTTGTGACCGTGTTTCCTCTCTATTGCAGCAAATACACTAGCTGCCATTTAGCTGCCAAATTAGGTTTCAGCTTTTGTTATTCTCACATAGGAGGCCAGTTTGGTGTAGTGATCAGGGGAACCAGGCTAGAAACTGGGAGACCGTGAGTTCTAGACTGTCAGTGTATATTCATGAACTGGAATAGGGCTTAGTAACAAGGTCAGCCAATGTATAGGTATAGCAACAGGTCAGCCAATAGGGACTGTTTGGATAGATATGTTAACAGGTCAGCCAATAGGGACTGTTTGGATAGACATGGTAACAGGTCAGCCAATGGGGACTGTTTGGAAACTGAAACAGTATTTGTTTGTATGGGGCCATAAGAGACAGCTCAGAGCCTGGGTGTGGCTTAGGTTCTCTGATCTGTATATATATATGAGTGGCCTCTGTAATGACGTGTCTCTGTATTATATTAGCCTCTGTATTATATTGCTTCTGTGAATATTACTTCTGTACTTCTGGATTCTGCTGTATGGTATTGCATATAAATAAGTTTCTTATATATAATTGAATCCTGCTGAAGTTCATTTACTTGTGTGCTTGTCAGATGTGCTGCAAACTCTGACATAGACCCACCTTAGCTGGGTGAGCTTGGCCCAGTCATTCTCTCTCAGCCCTAGGAAGGAAGCAAGGAGGACATATCACTTCCCAAACCTTGCAAAGAATATTGCAAGGACACACACAAGCACACCTGGGTCTAGATAACTTGGGACCAGGATTGTCAGCCTTGCAAATTAGTCCAGACAAGAAGCATACCCAGAAGTAATAGCTCTAACTTTATTGTAAGGTTACATTCATAGAATCTTGCCAATCTGAAAGAACATCTCTTCTCCACCTCATGCCAAGAAAGTAGGGAGGGAGGGTCTCTTCTGAGACATTTGCCATACCTACTGTAGGAAGTTGGCACCCACCCCCTCCTAGAAAAATGAAATGTTTTAGGAAATGTTAAAAAGGGCAGACTATTTCCCCTAAAAGGGAGGCAGAAACTCAGCCCCCCCCTTTGTCAATGGGCCATTAAGGCCTGAGCCAGCTCATCTGCAACACAAAAGACATAATAGGACCCATCTAGTAACAGAAACTCACCACATAGCAATAGCACTTAGACTTGTATACCGCTTCACAGTGCTTTACAGCCCTCTCTAAGCGGTTTACAGAGTCAGCATATTGCCCCCAACAATCTGGGTCCTCATTTTACCCACCTTGGAAGGATGGAAGGCTGACTCAACCTTGAGCCTGGTGAGATTCCATCTGCCAAATTGCAGGCAGCCAGTGATCAGCAGAAGTAGCCTGCAGTACTGCACTCTAACCACTGCGCCACTGTGGCTCATGGCACCTGGGAAGATTACATCAGCCAGCAAGGCTCAAGCAAGCCTGGGAGAGAGCCTAAAAAGTTAGCTAAGACCCCTGCCTCCTGGGAGTCTGACCACCAATCAGAGTGCATTTCTTACACAGGAACAGGAAGCTGAAGGGTGGAGCCCAACAGAGGGAATAAAACCAAGGCACTCTCAGCATCTCTCCCCTTTTTTTTCTGCTCAGGAACTCAAGCCATGTGATCCTGTTCATCAATAAACCTTCTTTCCAAACAGCCACCATGTTTCCAGTGTCTTTCTCCCCACTTGGAACTGAACCCAGAAGGATATTTCTTCTAACACTACATTCCTTCTGTGGCCATTGTCTAGTCTGCAGCTCTTCCTCCTGTCTCCCGAATTCATTCTCACATACCATTATACAAATACACCTTCCCATTGCAAGCCTGGCGACTCACTAATTTCATCAATGGGCATATATATGTACAACGTTCCCTTATAGTGCAGGTTAGCTTCCTCATTTTCAAAACTAGTTTTACTTGTTCTTCATTTGAGATATGGTGGGTTCTTGTTCTTTTGTTTTGCTACTCTTCAAGTACTGCTCGCATGTCCTATCTGAGAAGTTTTGCAGTGTTAACTTTAAAAACTATTATTATGCCAAGTAGCTGAATACAGAGACGTATTTAACAATATCTTGTCCATCTTCTTTGACCATTATTAGAGCAGGAAATAGAATGTCAGCTTCTTTACTCTGACTTGATAAATATTTAGTTGCTACCGCAATGAAAGAAAGTTTGTAAAATGAAGGCAAACAGGCTGAAATGATTTTATCGTATTAGATTATCAACTGTTTTAAATGCAAAGGATATTCTGTTTGTTTCTTGGGGGGAGGGAAATAGAGGAAAAGTAAAAGCAAATTAATCACAGTCATGAGATTTATAAGCATAAAAAAACCAACTCCTAAATGTTTAAAGATCCGGATTTTGTTTCTGAGATGATGACTAAAGAGGCTTGTCCTATTTACCCTGCATAGCCATACAGACGATCCTCGACTTACGACCACAACTGAGTTCAAAATTTCTGTTGCTAAGCAAGACACCTAAGCAAGCTAAGTTGTTAAGTGAGTTTTGCCCCCATTTTATGACCTTTCTCACCACAGCTGTTAAGTGAATCACTGCAGTTGTAAAGTGAATCATTCGGTCATTAAGCGAATCTGGCTTTCCTCATTGACTTTGCTGGGTAGGTTACAAATGGTGATCATGTAGCCCAGGACAGTGCAACTATCATAAACACGTGTCAGTTGCCAAGTCACCGAATTTTGATCACATGAACTTGGGGATGCTGCAATGGTTATAAGTGAAACCAGTCATAAGCAGAGGTGGGTTCCTGCCGGTTCGGACCGGTACTATAGAACCGGTAGTAAAAATAGGGACTGGTTCTCCGAACCGGCAGTAACGGCAGCCTGGCCATGCCCCCGAGCCGGTTCTTTTGGTGGCGCCATAGGTGCCACCATCTTGTTTTTCGCTTCTGCGCATGTGCAGAAGCTTTGTTTTAGCACTGCGCATGCACGAAGCATGCCCGTGCCCACGCAGCGCACCACTGAGCAAACCGGCAGCGACAAAAACCGGAACCCACCCCTGGTCATAAGTCACTTTTTCCAATGCCGTTGTAATTTCAAACAGTCACTAAATGAATGATTGTAAATCGAGGACTACCTGTAGAATGTGGCAGAATATAGGGGCTATTTCATGTCCCTCTATTTCCAGGGATCAGGAATTTTCAGTTTTCCTGCAAGAATACTCGTAAGTCAGGTGAGTTATTACCTTGCTTATTTGCATCCTAGTTGCAAGGCAAACATCTTGCCTTGGTAACATCTTAACAGTAAGATGTCACCTCTTTTAAAAGGCAGCAGAGATTAGATATAGCCAGCAACAGAAATAAATTTGCAGTGAGCTTAGCAGAGGTTTTTTTAGGACGCTGCGTAACATTAAGTAAGATCCGTCTGCTGGATAAAATGCCTGAGGGATGATTGATTAGAAGGGTAAGATTGGAAAGAAAGGGACTTTAAAAAAACAACACAAAAATACAAAACAAAAGTCATTTTGCTGTGACAGCTTCATTCTGATGCTATTGTTGGAAGGTAAAGCATTGGCCTAATAATCCTGGAGCTCTGAAGAATCCATTTCCAAACTAAGATGTGTCTTTGTCTATTGTTTTATTATTTTATTATTGAAAGCTAGTTAGTTAATAGTAGTTAAGGCACCTGCCTAGAAACCAGGAGACTGTGGCTTCTAGTCTCGCTTTAGGCATGAAAGTCGGCTAGGTGACTTTGGGCCAATCACTAGGAGACTGTGAGTTCTAGTCCTGTCTTAGACATGAAAGCCAATCGGGAGCCAGTCATCTCTCTCTCAGCCCAACCCAACCCACAATAGGGAAGAAATTATGGAAAATTTTGTTGGGAAAATAAATTGTTGACTTCAAGCTTCTGGTCCCTTAAAAAGCAAAGTCACCTTAAGGTGAAGGTGCTGGTTACTTATGTGAACACATCCATCTAGTTGCTTTTTATTGGTTTACACTAGAGTGGGTTTCCTACCAAACAATATCAGGAAGTCTGTACTGATTTTCAGTAATTAAATAGTAATAGAAGAGCTTTGGGGTTGAATTCAGGAGTCTTTGGTGTTCTCTGAACATGGTTGTTTGGTTGCAGACATTTCATTACCGGACTAGCTAACATCATCAGTGCTCCCATGGGTTTTGGAACAGGCAACACCTGCCAAAGATAAGCAAAGGCTCCTTGGCCATGGCTTCTACCTGCTATTCTGGTCCTTACGCTCTTTTTATTTCTTCTTTAGATGAATTTTTAAACCACATTCACATTCATTTTTCTTCTCAATTCATCTCTCTAGTGTATGTTTTCATTTTAAATATGAACCCACACTTACAGCCCCTTAAACATTAACCATTTTTAATGACATTAACCTTTGCACTCTGCAATCTGCTTTCTCAAATGCATGGAATATTATTCCCCTGTGGCTAGAGGCATAATTGTAGAAGAGATCATGGAAGAGAGATTAACATATTTTTTTTTCTTAAATTGTTGGAAATGACAGAGACCAGTAGTGTCAGTGTGGTGTGGTCAAAACAGCCGAGATGGTGGTTGTGACAGTGTGATTGAAGCTCTACCTGTTTTTTATGTGTGCTGCATATGTGATAGCACTAGCACTTAGACCTATATACCGCTTCATAGTGCTTTACAGCCCTCTCTAAGCATTTTACAGAGTCAGCATATTGCCCTAAAAATCTGGTCCTCGTTTTACCAACTTTGGAAGGATGGAAGGCTAAGTCAACCTTGAGCCAGTCAGGATTGAACTGATAGAAGTAAATAGAGTCAGCTTGCAATATTGCATTCTAACCACTGTGCCACGATGGCTCTGATGCACATAAAAAAAACCCCAGATAAAGTTTTGCAGGTATTAACTCAACTTTTTAAATTGTATCCTGAAGACATATCTGACAGAGACATCCCCTTAGAAATAATATGAGAGAGGATTAATTAAAGTTAAGAAAACACTAGCAGTCCTCTTCTCTTCTCTTCTCTTCTCTTCTCTTCTCTTCTCTTCTCTTCTCTTCTCTTCTCTTCTCTTCTCTTCTCTTCTCTTCTCTTCTCTTCTCTTCTCTTCTCCTCTCCTCTCCTCTCCTCTCCTCTCCTCTCCTCTCCTCTCCTCTCCTCTCCTCATTGATTGCCTGCAGAAGGCTTTTAAAATTAAGATGAAAATCTCATGAAATCAAGGTCCTTGAGCTGCGTTAGGCTATTAGTTGACCACCCAACCTAATTCATTCTGGGTTTTATAAACTATTAGCGCTGGATACACTGGCCTTCTCCCAGCTTTGAAGGCAAAAAAGAATGATTATCTGAGTTCAGACAATGACAACTGTAAAAGCTGCTTTATTTATTTTGCTTTGATTTATAGGCCAATGGGGGCCATTCCTCGGGCTTGGGTTGGGACAGGTGACAGAAATTGGACATTAAAAGATGGGCCTCTGTTCCTGAAGGGCTTACCAACTAAATTAAATGGGACACAGGGGAAGCTGAGGGAAAGGAAGAAATTAAATTTTAATGGGTTGTATATCAGAAGAAATCCTAATCCTTCTCAATAATTTTAATTCTTTTTTTATTATAATGTTCAGTTTACAACCTTGCTCAATTGTCTTAGAATTTCACAGAGGAGCTGGAACTATTTTCTAACCTAAGATAGCTCCCCAGGTTTATTCTTTAGGAATACAGCCTGGGTATAAAAGAGGGTGCCAGGCTGGGAATTAAGTTTTAGTTAAATATTAAGAGTTCCTCCCTGTTCCATCTCCTTCCCCAGAGATTGCATGCTGAAGATGTTCTCCCTCCTTCTCTTCTTAACTTTCCTTAGTGCTAGGAGTAAAACTAGTAGTAAAATCACAACAGATACCAGGGTAACCTATTCAAAGATGTGAGGCGGTTTTTTTTTTTTTTAAAGACAGCTTCAACAGTTATTCTGAGTAACTCTGCAGTGTAAGCATTTCAGTGTGTCCAAGCAAAATTTCACCCTGAAGAGTTCTTGCTGCCAAGTTCTTTCAGCCATGTTCTTAACTCATCAATAGAAGAGAAGATTGATAGAATCGAAGAGAGAGTTGAACTGTGGGGTCCTTGATGCTTTCTGAACTTGGTTGTTGTCTTCTTATCAAAGAAGAAAAAACATGAAGTGGTTTGACATCATTTTCTTCCCGGTTGTTGTTGTTGTTGTTGTTGTTGTTGTTATTATTATTATTATTATTATCATCTCTTTTATTCATTAAACATGAAACTCAGTCAACTGAACATTTAAAAGTGTCACAAATACCACTGACTGGTGCTAATGGTTGATACGGGTTGCTGCCAGCGTCCTAGGTATCAACCAAGTATCTTCTTAAAATATATGATGTTCCAAGTAGCGCAGTCTTTTGCAGTTCCGCTGGTGTTATTGCAGGAAGCTGCAATTTCTTGATGTGTTTTGTGAAATTCTTGGACATGGTACCAAGTGCCCCGATGACAATGGGTATCACTGTTACATGTTTCATCCATAGCAGTGTAGTTTCAATGGCCAGGTCGTGATATGATTATGATTATGATTACGATTACGATTACAATTACAATTATGATTATGATTATTTCTTGTTTCCATAGCCCAAAGATACCGCTTGATGATCTTCTATCAAAGTACTAAATAGTCCAACGTCCAAGCCTCCAGCAAAATTAGTGCCCATAAAAAAAGGACTGTTTGGTCCTAAAATGATTATAGCAGTCTAATTCTCCTGGTTGATTAAATCGGGAGCCCCTTTCAGTCAGGATTTAGGCTTGGCTATCAGGTGGACATTGCATTGGCTGCTTTAGAGAACAACCTGCTTTGGGAACATGGTTCTCCTGATCCTATTAGATGTCTCAGCAACCATGACACCTTTCTGAATTGTCTGCAAAGGCTGACTCTTCTACAGTAGTTCCACTCCTTCCGGAAAAGGTGGTTCCCAAACATAGTTTAGGGAACAAGCGGTCAACCTGTTGGCCATTCACTGTGCTGATTCAGGACAATATTATCAATGACAACCCAGAGTGCAACAGCCTTAATTCTTGGTGAGGGAGAGCCACCATAACCATGTAATACTAGTGTCACCTATAAAGTCGTACATGATTTCACTTCCAGCTAGATGTTTGGAAGTACATCTCCAAACTGAATCTGCATGCCCTGTGCCTTCAACCCAGGAAGGTATACTTTGGGATCTCCTACTTTAAGAGGTCCGTGAGAGTGGGCAAAGGTCGTCCTATATCATCTTCTTTTAATGACCCCATAATCCCTTGTGGGGTGGAGTCTGGGCAACTGAATGGAGCTAACAGAGTGTTTAATGGCCTAATGCCCTTCCTGTCACCAATGCGGAGTTTTGTTCAGCAGATATATTCTCATTGTGCCCAGAGAGAGAAATATCTGCTTCTACCTAGGATCGAACTCACAGCCTCCTGATTGTGAGGCGAGAGCTCCACCTCTAGGCCACCACACCAGAGGCTATATCATGGCCTCATATCTTGAAATAGTCTTCCTCCAGCAGTTTCAAGCTGCTCCAAGGTTGCTGTCCTTCAGAAAGGAAGTGAAAACCATATTTTTCAGAAGCCTTTCCAATGGTTTCACTACTCTTCTTGCCTTTATGGCGAGAGTGCTTATGATAAGCTGAATGTATAAGGTTAATTTCAGTTTAATTTTATATTGATGCATTTTATTGAATGCCAAATCAGTTTTCTGCTTAGTATATTATTTTGTATGTTTTTTTTTATACAAAAAGGGCAATATAAAAATTGGTTAATAAATTCTACCAATGTCTAATACGTAACAAGAATATAACGAGACCCCTGCTGGATGGGCCTTTGGGCTGTGTATGCATTCTGCGATATTTTGGCTGTCTGTATTCAAAGAGAAAGAGAGAAATAAGTGATCACAGATGATTTATTTATCTGGTTGACTTTACAAAATGCCTACCTGCAGAACAGATTGTGCATTGAATGCCCCTTCAACTGTTATCTATTATGCAGAATCGACAGCTACTGATGATGGACCAAGAATGAAATCTTGCCCTTCACTCTGGCTAAAAGACGAAGGACTTCCTTGATCTCACAATTATCATGAAATCAAGAGGAACTGAACTCTACTTGAAGAGTAGATAGCTACAACATCAGCCATCTGCTGTTTAGGTATCACATCACTGGTTCCACCAGCCTTCCATTCTCACCTAACATAACAGTTAAAAATACCAGTTGTTGATCAAGGTATCTCTCATTAGACCTCATTATATTAAACCCCAGGGATATTTTGCCTGAAGTTATCATTGCCCGAAGGATTTGTAGAATTCCCTAGAGAACAATAAGATTCCCTCCTGTATCTATGCATTCGCATATTGCTGAATTCCTAAATACATCTGCATTTATGGTTTGTTTGTTTTTTGCTAGTCTAAATATCGGGGAAGTAACCCATTGGCTAATTTGCTTTGGAGCAGGGGTGTCAAACTCAATTTCATTGAGGGCCGCATCAGGGCTGTGGTTAACCTCGGGCGGGCCGGGGGGCATGGCCGACTGGGTGGATGTGGCCAACTGGGTGGGAACGGCCAGCTTGACACCACTCACTAGGCGTGGCCAACTGGGTGGGCATGGCCAGCTTGACGCCACTCCCCAAACTGCTGGCATGTTTCCTCTTCACACTGGGTAGACAGGACCAAAGCCACGCTGGCCCGATGTTTCCTCTTCGCACTGGGTAGACCGGGCCAATCTGATGTGGGTAGACCGGGCTGATGTGACGTGGGTAGTTCGGGCCGAGGCAACGTGGATAGACTGGGCCGAATCTACATGGGACGGCCCCTTACACTTTCCAGGATGGCCCTACGGGCCGGATCCGACCACATCGTGGGCCGGATCTGGCCCACGGGCCTTGTGTTTGACACCCCTGCTTTGGAGAATCATGGAATATAAGTATTTTCTGTTAATGAAATAATTTTCCCCATTGAATTAAAGACAGTAAGGACTTCAGAATAGATTGTATTCTGGTCAGTTTTTGCTGCTAAGACCTGATATTTCTTATATTTCAATAGTATATCAATCATATTCATAAGTCATATGGGTTTATAAATATCAAACAGCCCATGTACATTTTTTTTGTAAAGCAATGTTGTCTTTTAATATCCCATCCCAGTGGTGAAATCTAATTTTTTTACTACCAGTTATGTGGGCGTGGCTTATTTTGTGGGTGTGGCTTTATGGTCATGTGATGGTGGGCATGGCTTCGTGGTCATGTGACTGGGTGGGAGTGGTTTGGTAGTCATGTGACTGGGTGGGAGTCCCCATTCCCTCCCCACTCCTGGGGGAAGGATATTGCAAAAACTCCATTCCCACCCCACTCTGGGGCCAGCCAGAGGTGGTATTTGCCGGTTCTCCGAACTACTCAAAATTTCTGCTACCGGTTCTCCAGAACCTATCAGAACCTGCTGGATTTCACCTCTGCCCCACCCCCTTTTTAAAATGAAGTATAGGAAGCTAGCTCAGGATGTAGCAAATTGTCCTGGAATGCTTGACCTCTACCAACACAAACTGTCCACTACAGCCAGTGTTCTCTCTCTCTCTCTCTCTCTCTCTCTCTCTCTCTCTCTCTGTGTGTGTGTGTGTGTGTGTGTGTGTGTGTGTGCGTGCGCGCACACGTATGTGTATTCTTCCTTATTTTCACAATATTGTAATCCTTTATTTTCTCAATAAATAAATATCTACTTCCATGACAAAGCAAAAGTTTATATAGAGCTATTTTTGAAAACCTTTCCTAAGGGACTTTTGTATCACACTGAAATGTCTTGGAAACATTGATTTTTCTTTTCGAGACAAATAACTGTTCCAGAAGTGAACGAAATGATTCCATTTTTGTTTACATAAGGGAAAAACCCTATCAATTCAGTATTCAGTTTCTAGGAAGCAAACAAAAATGTATCCACAAAATCAGCAAAATTATCTGAGCAGATAATCATTGTGTCCTCCATGTTTTGCACAAAAATACTTCCAGGCAATACTCTGAGGGGATATGTAATAATTCTTAGCTTCTCATGAGCTTATGATTACCAATAATACAATTGCTCAAAGCATTACATAATGCAAGATTAATTAGGGCTAACAAAATTTTCTGAAAGTGGGAGGAAAAACACCAACAGTTTGAAAAGAAATATAAGTCAAATTAACATGATTAAGGAGCTGTTATTACTAAGAAGACATGTAAAAGCTTCATAAAATGCTAAACCTATGGTGAGTGGGTGTGGGAAGCACTGCAACTGTTACTCATTTACAAGTTGGTGTAAGCTGATGATGGAAATTGAGATTTTTTTTAAAAAAATATTTTTTGACAGAGATCAAACTGGTGAACAGTGATGGATATAGATTTTATTCTTTGAGAGAACCACCGTGATTACAGTAGATAGATTAAATGGCCTTGATTTATCAGCTCCAGGAAATGATATTGTAACATTAAAGAAATGTTACTGTTTTTTTACAGAACAGGAAAAATGCTTCCATAGAGGGGCATTAATTTATTTATCATATTTATAGGACTGCCTATTTATCTAGTGAAGCTCTGGGCAGTGAGCAACAACTATGAAATTAACAATTGTAAAACATATGGATACACCAAGACAAACAAAGTGCCTTCATTAAAAATATCAGAAGACCCCTATGCCATACGTTCATGGCAGAACTTCAATAACTAATAGTCTAACCCCAAAGTCTGGGTGAACAGTCAAGTCTTCAGAGTCTGGTGAAATGCCGGTAAAGATGGGATCGTCCATATCTTTAGGGGGAGGCTGTTTAAGAAGCATACTTCCTAGAACTCAGCAGATGATATTGCTTCACTGAGGGGACCTGTGGAGCATGTCCACCTTGAGGAGGAGGAGGAGGAGGAGGATATAAACCAGAGCCAATCTGAAAAGACTCTGGACCTTACTTTAACAAATCCCTATCTTTTTACTTGCTCACCTCTTAGGCCTTTGGTTGAGTAATGTCTTTGCAGCCATACATACTTACCTTTTCAAATGCCAAGACCACAACAGACCTGGCAGCATAGTGATGTTGCCAGAATTAATGAAACCAAGCAGTGAAAAGTTAATCTCCACCATTTGAAGATTTCCTGTAGAATATTGATGTTGAGCTTGAGGGGCTCCAGGGGACACCACATGGAACCACATGGGGCCCACAGAACACATTACCCATCTCTGTATTAAATGGAACTAATCCTCCAAACAGCTGATCTCTTTAAGAAGCAGATGCCATTTACTTGTGGTCAAAGCATTATCAGAACTCATATTTTCTGTCCCATGGAGTAATCTAAGACTGCATTGGTTGGACTTTGTCTTACTGCAATCTAACTTCTGCTTTGCTTAAGTGTTTGCTTTCAAACAAATCCAGTGCTTGATTCTGTCTCCCTGAAACTTTTAAACAGATTGTATAGCTTTTGTTAAAAATGCAGTATATTAGGTCCCCACACTATTAAAAAATGCTTCCACATTTCATTCTTTCATCAGTCTAGAGTATTTTTTCCTCTAGGCTAGTCTAGAGAAAAGAAGGACTGGGGTGACATGATAGCAGCATTTCAGTATTTGAGGGGCTGCCACAAAGAAGAAGGGGTCAAGCTATTCTCCAAAGCACTTGAAGGCAGGACAAGAAGCAATGGGTGGAAACTAATCAAGGAGAGAAGCAACCTAGAACTAAGCAGAAATTTCCTAACAGTGAGAAACAATCAGTGGAAAAGCTTGCCTTCAGAAGTTGTGGGTGCTTCATCTGAACAGCCACTTGTCTCAAATTGTATAGGGTCTGCTGCTTGAGCAGGGGTTTAGACTAGAAGACCTCCAAGGTCTCTTCCAGCTCTATTCTGATTGATTGATTGATTGATCATATATTTCATAGCCTATTTATTAATGCATTTTATGGTTATATGTTTCTCATTAAACATGTTATTACATTTCTGAGCTATCTAGAAAACTTCAGGTATTAGAAGAGCCATGGAAAGTGGAATATATAACTTGGGACCACTTCTTCTTTCTCAATCCAATAATTTTAAGTGGGGGAAAAACTGGAGGTTGAAGATCTAGATAAGCTATTTCCAGAGCATGGGTGTCCAACCTTTTGGCTTGCCACATTGAGTGAAGAGGAATTGTCTTGGGCCGCATATAAAATATATAATGTATGTATATGTAATGTATAATATAGTTAGCGTATGTAAATTACAAACTTCCTTTATTTATTACAATCTTGTGGGGCAGAGGTGGGTTCCTCCCGGTTCGGACCGGTTCTTCCGAACTGGTAGTGACCTGCTGGTGACATCACAATGATGTCACCGATCTGGTTCGGTCGGTGCCAATCCGTGGGCGCCACCATCTTTTTTTGAATTTTTATTTATTTATTTATTTATTTGAAAAAAAATTTTGAAATTTTTTTTTCTGCACATGCGCAGAAGCTGAGTTTCCGGCACTGCGCATGCGTTGCCATCTTGTTTTTGGCATTTTTTATTTTTTTGAATTTTTTTGGACTGCGCAAGCACGGTCACAAAGCAAACCGGCAGCAAGGTAAGTTAGAACCCACCCCTGTTGTGGGGCCATATCACTAGTTGTCCATGGCCACATACCAGAGGTGGTATTCAGCCAGTTCGGACCGCTTCGGCCGAACCGGTAGTTGCGACCTGCGGGTGCCACCCACCCGCCCCGGTGCTATGCCATCCTATTTAGGCACATTTTGAAGCCGTGTGCATGCATGCAAGCCACACGCGCGAGCAAAGCGCATGCGTGGAAGGAGCTCACATTTGCGAACCGGTAGGGAAATACCACCTCTGCCACATACGGCCTGCAAGCCACAGGTTGGACATGCCTGTTCTAACGGAAAGATCAGATATATGTTCAACAAGCAAACAAATGATAAACTTATACATTTTTATCTCTCTTATTTTTTATAGCCTTATTAGCTGGAGCCACATTTGGGAGAGAACCAGGAAGACAATTGGTAGAAAAGTGACCTTTCTATAAGATCTGATCTGCTGACAAATCTGTTGTGATTTTAGCCAGATTAACACTGCCACTTTTTTTTTTCTCCAGGCAGATGGGAGATGTATGGTTATCTCTCCCATAGGCTCACTGAAGGCTACAGTGTATGACAGTCATTTGGTTTGGGTGATGTGCTGGTCAACAGGCGAGAACTCTCTCTGCCACTTATTAAGATGTATAGAACAACTGCAGTGGCACCGAGTAGTTAGCTTAAGGGCCGCCACAGAGAAACACCTGCTGCCAGTCATGTTGAACAGTTCCATCCTGACAGATCATCTTAATCTTACCTAAGTTCTGCGATTCTTTCTTGAGAGCCTCTATTTTTCCAGCTGTAGGAAATGCTGGTTTGTCTTAGAAGGGTGATATTCCTCCGGTCCCTTCACACATCGTTTTGTCGCAGGTCAAAATGCTCCCAAAAGTGCCTGACAGAAGCAAAATTCAGTGAAGACAACCAGTGTTAATTGCACATATCATAGCAATAGCAATAGCACTTAGACTTATATACCGCTTCACAGTGCTTTACAGCCCTCTCTAAGCGGTTTACAGAGTCAGCATATTGCCCCCAACAATCTGGGTCCTCATTTTACCCACTTCAGAAGGATGGAAGGCTGAGTCAACCTTGAGCCGGTGAGATTTGAACCGCTGAACTGCAGCTAGCAGTCAGCTGAAGTAGCCTGCAGTGCTGCACTCTAACCACTGCGCCACCTCGGCTCATGCATAATCTTTTTGGTTATTGAACGTAGCTTGACACCCATTCATGGATTTTGCACTGCATCACATTAACAAGAGCAGCCCTTGCTATCATGTTGATTTCGTTGCATAGATGAGGTCATCAAAGGTAGAAAAATATTTATCAAAGGTTTTATATTGTTTCAAATCCAATGCACACATCCAGCAAACAGACAGCAAGCAACAGAATGTTATGAATAGATCAACCCTCCCTTTATAGATAAACAAAGATCCTTGGAGATCATAGTCTTAAAGGCACAAAAGATATAGGTAGCCCTTCAACAATGACTGTAATGGAGCCTGCCCATTACAGTCACAAATCATGACAGTCATTAAATTGGGCAATCACATGATCACTTCACTTAATGACCCCAATCCTTGCTCTCCTGGATGTGGTTGTTACGCAAAGCATAAGGTGTCTCAGGATTTGGGGTGGCCCTGGGAACCTCAGGCCCAAGTTTGCCCACCCCAGGCTGTCTAAGTTCTTTCCATTCCCTAAAATACCTCACGCTCTGCTTCCTGCCCCTTCCTTCCCTGCAGACCTTGGGCCTGCTTTCCACCCCACTGGGTACTACTCTCTCCTTCCCACCCACCCCCATCATTTATCATGTACCTATGTTTGGGAGATATCTAGAGGTCTTGAACTCAAATTGGGGAAAGAATGTGGACTGCTCCCTTCCTAGGTGTCTTGGTAGAATGTGGGGTTTCATCCTGGAAGCATGCACCATTTTTTGCCACAATTCACCGGCCTCTTCAAAAATGGTGCCTGCTTCTGGGATGAAGTCATGCAGCCTGCCAAGGGGTGTAGTTCCCCAACGAGCTCTAGAATTCATTCTGACTATTCTGAAAATGGTGCCCACTTCTTGGACAAGGCCACTGAGGGATGCTGAGGGGTGAGTGGCCTGCCCTCCTTTCCCAACACAAGTTCTGGAGATCTACCGAAGATACATTCATGATCAATGACAAGAGGTAGGATGTGTGGCCTGGTGGGATGGGAAGCAGAATGGGATGGAGGGAGAGATAGGTGATGGAGGCATTGCAGTGGCGGCAGCTTTGAAACTAGATCATAAGTAGCTTTTGAAAAGGTCTCTTTTAACTTTGATCAGTCACTAAGTGGCTGGTTGTAAGTCAAGGACTACCTATAGTTCCTTCCTGAAGATTACTTGTGGTTGGCAGTTGGTATTCTCCAAGCATGATTGTTTTCCTGCAAACCTTTTGTTACAAGGAATATGAGCAACTGGCAAATGTCAATTTCCTGTATACTGATATTATGTAGCCTGATAGCAGCACATCTTCAGGAAAACAAGCAAGTTTAGAAAACCCAAGAACTCAGCAGTTCAACCCTGACATATATTCTCTAGTGTAAAATACTCTTTTTAGAAAAACAGATCTAATAAAATTTATCTTGAGCATACAGGTTTAACAGGTGCTGTTCTCTGGTCTACAGCAAAGGCTCCATTGTATTCCCAATGATTAATATGGGAGCAGTCAACACAGTGTAATTGTCATCTGGGAGGCCTGTTTGTCCTTTGAATAGAGATGGAATGGATCTTAGCTCTGATTATTTATCAATTTTGTTGTTCCATATATTTAAAGATAACCTAGTTAAGGGAGAATTTAAATCTAGCATAAAGGTAAAGGTTCCCCTCGCACATACGTGCTAGTCGTTCCCGACTCTAGGGGGCAGTGCTCATCTCCGTTTCTAAGCCAAAGAGCCAGTGCTGTCCGAAGACGTCTCCGTGGTCATGTGGCCGGCATGACTAAACGCCGCAGGTGCATGGAACGCTGTTACCTTCCCACCAAAGGTGGTCCCTATTTTTCTACTTGCATTTTTTACGTGCTTTCGAACTGCTAGGTTGGCAGAAGCTGGGGCAAGTAACGGGAGCTCACTCCGTTACGTGGCGCTAGGGATTCGAACCACTGAACAGCCGACCTTTCTGATCGACAAGCTCAGCGTCTTAGCCACTGAGCCACCGCGTCCCCAAATTTAGCATATCCATACCTATTTCTTCTGTTGAACAAGGTCAGGAGGCACACAGGATCACCGCCTCTTGGAAGAAACTAGTTCACAAAAGATACATCTAGAGTCAAATTCTAGCCCTTTAAGCAGGAATTAAGTCTTACGCTTTGATCTCAGATGAAAAGGACTGGGGGAAAAAGAAAAGAAATATGTTCTTTTTCTTTCATTGACTTCAGTTTTATTCCCTGGGTTCTATCTCAAGAGAATGCAGGCACATGCAAATGTCCTGTGGGCATTTCTCTGCCTACAGATTTTCTCAAACGTTACCCAAGTTACACCACTACCACTCAGCAAAAAAACAAAAAACAAAAAACAAAAAACAAAAAAAAACACAATTCCCATTTGGGTAGAATAACATTTTAAGAACTCAGAAATCTCAGGAGAAGTTTAAGCCACTCGATTGTACGAAGCTTCCAGTTCTGTGCTTCTGCATATTAAATTGATTGAGCTTTGAGTCTATGTGTATGAAAAAGTGCAAGACAGATGGTCATAATCCTCAGCCAATGGATCGTGCTAGCTGGGAAATCAGGACTGGGGTTTCAGGTAAACCCAGGAAGCATCAGAAAAGGGAAGAGGGATGCTAGTTTGTACCATGGGTGCCATTGGATTAGCCAGCTTTATGGAGGATGTGTCTCTTCAGTAATTATTATTCCCAATGTCTGTGTTTAGTGCCCATGCTGGCAAAGAAGGCATACTGCAGATCCTGTCAGTCAAGGAATTTTGGCTGGTGGGGTCCAGAAGAAGAGCTTTCTCTGCTATGGCTCCTGCCCTTTGGAATATCTTACTCCCTGAAGTGAGATTGTCTCCTACCCTTCTGACTTTCCATAAGAGCCTTAAGATCTGGTTCTGCCAGATGAATTGGGGACTCAATGAGGGAGCTTCACTCTGGAGGTAGATTAATTAAGAACTAATCCTCCCTCCCTCCTCCCATGCATCTGGTTCCTTCCTTCTCCATCATGTGTCAACTATTTTATTTTGTTCATATTGTCATTTTATACTTGATGATTTTAATGTTTTTTATGGTGCAGGAGCCATGGTGGTGCAGTGGTTAGAATGCAGTATTGCAGGCTAACTCACTGCTCACTGCCAGGAGTTCGATTCTGACCGGCTCAAGGTTGACTCAACCTTCAATCCTTCCGAGGTCAGTAAAACGAGGACCCAGATTGTTGGGGGCAATAGACTGACTCTGTAAACCAGGGGTCCCCAACCTGTAAACCAGGGGATTACAACTGGGCCATGGAAAAGGCCAGCGAGCGCGTGCGCACACACATCCTCACTTGTGCAAGTGGCAGGCATGCGTGCACTCTGCTCATGCAAATGGAGCAGTGTGCACACATGCGTGCTTACCGGCCACTTGTGCGGAACCATCCCCTCCTGCCCTCTCCCCGGCTGGTCTACAAAACCAGAAATGTTGGGGAACTCTGCTGTAAACCGCTTAGAGAGGACTGTAAAGCACTATGAAGAGTTACATAAGTCTAAGTGCTATTGCCATTATGCTGTAAGCTGCCCTAAATAAGATGGGTGGCAAATAAATTTAATAATAAATAAAATAAAATAATAAAATCTGAAGAGCTCAACCTTGTTGCCATTTCAAACTTGGTTTTCATCACAAAGATAGCTTAGAGACTGGGATCTGGGGAGAGAGGCAAGAGAGTGATGAACTGTAACAAATGTCATGATTCAAATGTCATGATGCAAGTCGTCCTCTACTTGAGACTGGCTGCTTAGTGACTATTTGTAGTTATTACAAAAGACCCTGAAAACTTACGGCCCAGACTTGAAGTTCTAAGCATCTGCCTCCCACGGTCATATGACTGCATTTTGGGCGCTCAGCAACTGACCTGCGTTTATATGGCCATTTTCGGTGCCCTGACAGTCATGTGACTGCAATTTATGACATTTTTTTTTTGCCAGAAACTGGCATTTATTTCCAGTTTTCGCCAAAAACAGCCCCAAATCAAACATTGGATTTGCTTAATGACCACAGCATTTGCTTTATGACCACCACATTCACTTCACCACCACCACAAAAAAGTTCATACAAATGGGTGCGGATGCATGCTGGCTTGGTGCATGACCGTCATAACTCATGATCGAAATTGTGGGCTCAATTAGGAGCCGCGGTGGCGCAGTGGTTAGAGTGCAGTACTGCAGGCTACTTCTGCTGATCACCGGCTGCCAGAAGTTTGGCAGATCGAATCTCACCAGGCTCAAGGTTGACTCAGCCTTCCATCCTTCCGAGGTCGGTAAAATGAGGACCCAGATTGTTGGGGGCAATATGCTGACTTTGTAAACCGCTTAGAGAGTGCTGTAAAGCACTATGAAGCGGTATATAAATCTAAGTGCTATTGCTATTGCTATAAGTTTAGGACTACCTAAACTTATGACCGTGTTTGGGTCAGATCCTGGGACACAAGTAGATAAAGATGAAGTTTGTGTTTGGACATCAGCACAACTGGATTATCATTTTGATGTAATCTCAATTTGCTCTAGATCAGGGGTGTCAAACTCACGTTGTCATGGCGTCGTCACGTGACATATTGGGGCTTTTCCCCCC
>QLTV01002552.1:1961672-1974045 GCA_003457575.1 Thermophis baileyi | reverse complement strand
AGTGTGGTCTTACCAAGGCATTATAAAGTGGTATTAACACTTCACGTGATCTTGATTCTATCCCTCTGTTTATGCAGCCTAGAACTGTGTTGGCTTTTTTGGCAGCTGCTGCACACTGCTGGCTCATATTTAAATGGTTGTCCACCAGGACTCCAAGATCCCTCTCACAGTTACTACTATTGAGCGAGGTACCACATATACTGTACCTGTGCATTTTGTTTTTCTTGCCTAAATGTAGAACCTTACTTTTTTCACCATTGAATTTCTTTTTGTTAGATAGCGCCCAATGTTCAAGTCTGTCAAGATCTTAGACCAGTTGGTCCCTGTTAGCATCACATTCTACAAACTGCTAGGTAAAAAACAAAACCCTTGCCAACATCAGACATTGTAGCTTTGTTATGTGCACCAAACTGAATGCAGTGTAAAACAAGGAGATCTTGCAACCAAAATGGGATAAACATTAGGAATAAAAACAACACAACCTAGAGAGAGATTGTGCTAATTGTTTCAAGCTCAAGTTTCTTGCATCTGCAGTTGGTTCCAGTGATGGATGGATGGATATTTAATGTCTAGCATTATTATTTGTTTCAAAACTGCTTCACCCTTTTCTCCAGAAGCTCAAAGTAACATAAGGTTCCTACCTCCCATTTACACTCCCCAGAGCTGGCGGTATATGGCATTTGTAGGGAACATTGAGTAATGATGCTAATCTACCAATATGAAGATTTGGATTTTTAGGATGAATCAGAAGAAGGTCAGGGCTGGTGTCCCAACATTTTGATGTCCTAGGCCAATTCCTACCCAGTCTTAGGCTCATCCTGACTATGTTCAAACAAGACAGAGATACATTGGACTAAGAGAGGATGAATGGTCTAAAGCAGGGGTGTCAAACTTGATTTCATTGAGGGCCGCATGGGGGGGGGGGGGCGGGGGTGTGTGTGGCCAGGGTGGGCGTGGTCAGCTTGACATCACTGTCGGGGGCGCCTGTGGGGGCCTGAGTGCTCTGCCAGTGAAAACAGGCTCCCAAGCTCTGTTTTCGCCTGCGACGGCCTCCTGCATCCCTCTGCCAGCGAAAACAGAGCTCGCGGTCCTCCCGAGCTCCGTTTTTGCTGGCAGAGGCACCGCGGGATGATCCTTTGCTGTTTCCAGGGCAGTCCCGTGGGACAGATCTAAGCAGCCCACGGGCCAGAACCAGCCCGCGGGCCTTGAGTTTGACACCCGTGGTCTAAAGTCACTTTTTGAGCTCCCACAACTAATGACTGGTTCTAATGCTAGGATACAATGTGGACATTTTACATTGTAAACATAATGGACACTTCATTGAATTTGAGCAGTCAAAGTAGCCAACAATCATGGGTATGCACAGGGAATGGTAAAAAAAAAAAAAAGGTCAAGATGATAGCCACAGTGGTATAATCAAAATGCCACTCATTCTTTATATGGGTCACATGTTAAAAACAGCACATCGTGGTTTCCATCTTGATTTTTTTTTACCACATCTTGTGGACATCTCTGCAATCAATAACTGCCAGTTTACACAAAATCAATGTTTAAAGAACAAATTATAACCTGTGCAAGAACTGAGAGAAAGAGATGTGTTTTTGTCTGCTTTTCTAAAAGCAGAGAGAATGAGGTTGAAAGCATTTCCAAATGGAGTGTGTTTATTTATTTATCAAATTTAGAAACCGCCTATCTCCCTCAATCACAGCCTGGGAGTAACCTAGGAGAAAACCCAACCTGCTGAGGTAACTGTAAATACATCACAATTGATACTCATTATCACTGAAAAATATTCATCGCTAGATGTCTTGGTAAGTAGAATTCAAGTTTGATCCAGCTTAGCACAGGTACTTTGGGAAAATTAGGTCCCTGGGATATCATGCTCTGTTTTTGAAATGTAAAATAGTGGCTGAGACAGTTTGGAATTATTGACTGACTGACTGACTGACTGACTGACTGACTGATTGATTGATTGATTGATTAATTTTGTAACCAGCCTGAATCTGCAGACTGTGGGCATATTGAACAAAGTAAAATGTAACAGGGAGAGAAAAATAACATTAATAGCAATAGCATTTAGGCTTATACACCACTCGCATAGCACTTTAGAGCACTCTCTGGTTTGTTTACAATGTAGAAACATTATTGGCATATTGCTCCCAATTATTTGGGTCATCATTTTACCGACCTTAGAAGTATGGAAGACTGAGTCCACTTTGAGCCCCGTCAGGATCGAACTCCAGGCTGTGGACAGAGTTTGACAGCAATACTGCACTTTAACCACTCCTGAATAACACTCCTTCCAGCCCCAGTCACTATCAAACATGCAACTTGAATTAAAGCTCTGGTAAAATAGGATTGTTTGAATGACTTTATGACATGTGAAAAAGGAAGAGCTTATGAACCTCTGTGAGTATTGGGGTTACAGCAGAAAAGGCCTACCTCCTTTTCTCCTATGGATGGGGCTTCTTGGGGTGCACAAAGCTGAATGTCTATGGAGGACACAGATAAACCTCCAGGTAGCCTTAATGACTCGCTAAAAAAATGCAACCCCCCCCCAAAAAAAACCCCAACCCATCACTTTGTAAACGCATGGCACAACATAGGAGAACAAACCCATCAGGACTAGATTCAGCAGTCCATCAGCATTTAAAAGACAAAGGCCACTCTTTTGAAGACACATTTTGGACAGGGAGAGGACTGTTGGTTTGAAAGAGGGGTCAAAGAGGCCACCCATGTCAAAATTGAACAGCCCTCTCTCAACAGAGGGGGAGGGATATGACCAGAGGTAGTATTCACTTACCTTCCCTACCGGTTCGCAAATGTGAGCGTGCGCACATGCGCTTTACTCACGCGTGCACCTTCCGTGCATGCGCCCGGCCTCAAAAACGTGGCTAAATAGGACGGCATTACATCCGGGCGGGTGGGCAGGCCCACCCACAGTCGCTGCTACCAGTTTGCCCGAACCGGCCTGAACCGGCAGAATACCACCTCTGGATATGACATCATCTATCTCCAATCTACAACACAGTGAGGGGTGGGTTCCTACTTACCTCGCTGCCGATTCGCTCCCTCCTGCGCCTCGTGTGCGCGCCTCATGGGCGCGTGCGCACCTCATGCGCACACGCATGCGCAGTAGGAAAAAATCCCCCCAAAATAAAAAAAGCTGAAAAAAAAGATGGCGACCGCATGCACAGTGCCGGAAGTCGGCTTCTGCGCATGCTCAGAAGGGAAAAAAATCAAATAATTTTTTAAAAAAATAAAATAAAAAAAAAACCTAAAAAAAAAAGATGGTGGCCCCCACGGACCGGCACCGACCGATCCGGTTCGGTGATGTCATCGTGATGTCACCAGCGGGCCGCTACTGGTTTGGAAGAACCGGTCCGAACCGGGAGGAACCCACCCCTGAACACAGTCCTTTCAACAGTTCCAAGGTTTCACACACTTTTGCACCACTCAGGTGACCCTGATGACACAGATAAACCTCCAGGCGGCCTTAACGACTCTCTAAAAGAATGCAAATGACCAGCTGTCTGCAAGGAGTATAAACCCTTCCATTCTCCACCATCCAGTCAGAGCTGAAGAAGCTTCTTGGGTGAGAAGTGAAATGTCTGCAAAGAAAAACCAGAAAGTCCAGTTGCTTCTTGAAAAAAAAAAAAGGCACCTTCGGGACAAAGCTGAAAAAAAAATATATAGAATCAATCCATTGTTCTTTTTAGTCTGACACAATTTCCAGGGTTTTATCAGCTCTACCTGGAGAAACCAGGACTTGAACTGGGACCTTCTCTGTATAGATTACATGTCCTCCACCATTAAGCTGCAGGGGCAATCAGCCTGGCCCAGCAAGCCTCTCTTCATCACTGATTATTTTCACAATATGATGTACTATCAAATTGGATCCCATGACTTTGAGATTAAGCTGCCTCCTCCACCGAGCATCAGCACAATCAGGCTTCTTAGTAAACATAGTCAACACAGTGAGTTGCCTGCTGCTTATAACAACATTTACAAAACAAGCCTCATTTGCAGGGTCTGCTGCTTAATGGATACTCTGAGTCTAATCAGCAAGAACTAAAGCAGACTGAGCAGATCTTCATTCAGGTGTCAATAATCCTGCCTTTTTATTTCATTTCCTAATGGGTTATCAATACCAGTAATTTGCCTCTGATAATGTGGCAAATTATAAAAGGGGAAAATTAAACAAGTACTGATGGAGGAGAAAAATCAGCTTGACAAACCATTTTGTTCTAGTGCCTGAGCTCATACATATCTTGGGATCAAGATCCTGCTGCCTGGCTAGGTGCTACTTATTGTGGATAGAAGCTTTGATATGATTTGTCATCAAAATAACAGCAATAGCACTTAGACTTATATACCGCTTCACAGTGCTTTAGAGCCCTCTCTAAGCAGTTTACAGAGTCAGCCTATTCATCTTCTTTTAACAACCCCATAATCCCTTGCGGGGTGGAGTCTGGGCAATTGAATGGAGCTGAGTGTTTACTGGCCGGATGCCCTTCCTGTTGCCAATGAGGAGTTATATTCAGCAGATATATTCTCATCGTGCCCAGAGAGAGAAATACCTGCCTCTAGCTAGGATCGAACTCACAGCCTCCTGATTGTGAGGCAAGAGCTCCACCTCTAGGCCACTGCACCACTCATTACAGAGTCAGCCTATTGCTCCCAACAATCTGGCTCCTCATTTTACTGACCTCAGAAGGATGGAAGGTGGAATCAACCTTGGATAGAGAAATCAAGGACTTGTGTTAGGGCTTTGAACCTATTACAGGTACTCCTCAATTTATAATCATTCATTTAGCAACCATTCGAAGTTGTAACAGCACTGAAAAAAGTTGACTTACAATCTCACACTTGCAGCATCCCCACAATCATATGATCAAAATGGAGCCACTTGGCTGTCAGATTGTATTTACAATGGTTGTAGCATTCTGGGGTCATATGACTGCCATTTGCCACCTTCCCAGCCAGCTTCTGACAAGCAAAATTAGCTTTGTTTGCTTAACGATTGCGTGATTCGCTTAACAGTTATGGCAAAAAAAAAAAGAGATTGTAACACCAGGCATGACTCACTGAACAACTGCCTTGCTTAGCAACAGAAATTCTGCTCCCAATGGTGGTCGTAAGTAGAGCATTACCTGCAGATGTCTGCAGATGTTCAGTCACATGTCTTTTCACACAACCTGCCTCAACAAACAAAGAGTTCGTTATAATCCATGACTAGCAGCAGAGCAAGACTCCCACAATGTAAATCTAGGGCAGCTCAGATCACAATACTGCTGAGTGGTTTCTTGAATATTCATACACCTTAAGCAAAGTCTGGCATAGAAATAGGCAAATGGCAGACACTTTTTTTGAGTACTCTTTGTATTAGCTAAAAATGTATTAAATAGAATGATGGTCCTTGTATTAGGGCTAACTCTAACCCCTGACCCTTGTAAAGTGAAAAGCATGACAATATGTGTCCCACTGTTACAGAATACAGAATAACAGAGTTGGAAGGGACCTTGGAGGTCTTCTCGTCCAACCCCCTGCCTAGGCAGGAAACCCTACACTACTTCAGACAAATGGATATCCAATATCTTCTTAAAAACTTCCAGTGTTGGAGCATTCACAACTTCTGGAGGCAAGTTGTTCCACTGATTAATTGTTCTAACTGTCAGGAAATTTTTCCTTAGTTCTAAGTTACTTCTCTCCTTGATTAGTTTCCACCCATTGCTTCTTGACCTGAGATATTGGAACACTGCTATCATGTCACCCCTGGTCCTTCTTTTCATTAAACTAGACATATCCAGTTCCTGCAACCGTTCTTCATATGTTTTAGCCTCCAATCCCCTAATCATCTTTGTTGCTCTTCTCTGCACTCTTTCTAGAGTCTCCACATCTTTTTTACATCGTGGTGACCAAAACTGGATGCAGTATTCCAAGTGTGGTCTTACACTCATTATAAACTGGTATTAACACTTCACATGATCTTGATTCTATCCCTCTGTTTATGCAGCCTAGAACTGTGTTGGCTTTTTTGGCAGCTGCTGCACACTGCTGGCTCATATTTAAATGGTTGTCCACTAGCACTTCATGTTCTAAGACAAAAGGTTAAAAAAAGATTAAAAATTAAAACCCTGCAAATTTTATCCCTATTGTCATTGTCCACTGTAGGAGGTAGTGTTCATCTCTGTTTCAAGGCCATTGAGCTAGTGCTATCTGAAGATATTCCCACAGTCATGTGGCTGCTGTTACCTTCCCACTAAAGTGATACCTATTTATCTACTTGCATTTGCTTCAGTGGTGGGTTTCAATTTTTTTTACTACCGGTTCTGTGGGCATGGCTTGGTGGGTGTGGTGTGGCTTGGTGGGCGTGGCTTGGTGGGCGTGGCAGGGGAAGGATNCGTGGCAGGGGAAGGATACTGTAAAATCTCCATTCCCACCCTACTCCAGGGGAAGGATACTGCAAAATCTCCATTCCCTCCCCACTCCAGGGGAAGGATACTGCAAAATCCCCATTCCCTCCCCACTCCAGGGGAAGGTTACTGCAAAATCCCCATTTCCTCCAGATCAGCTGGGACTCGGGAGGCAGAGAATAGATGGGGGTGGGGCCAGTCAGAGGTGGTAATTACCGGTTCTCCGAACTTCTCAAAATTTCCACTACCGGTTCTCCTAATTACTCAAAATTTCTGCTATCAATTCTCCAGAACTGGTCAGAACCTGCTGAAACCCACCTCTGATTTGCTTGCTTTTAAAGTGTTAGGTAGAACAGGAACTGGGGCGGGGACAGGAGCTTACCCCATCACATGGCACTCAGGTCTCAAACCTGGGCTGCCGGCTTTCCAGCATCTTAACTACCGAGCCACTGCACTGTTCTAAGGCAAGGTTGGTGCAAAACCTACCCTACAGGATTGCTGAAGATAAGGCACTGAACTATGCAAGGAAGTAAGTGATACTTTCAATTTACATTGAAATGTTTTGATCAGTAGTTAACTGACATTAGAGATCTCATGATTCCTATTCTTTAAAATGTTAAACAACTGAGGACTTCCATGTTGAATAATGGATCTTCAATGATTGTGTCGGTCCTCGCAGAACCCAATGGATTCAACAACTGAGAAGAAAGGCCAGAAGAAAGATAATAGATACAAATTCCACCAGTTTAAATCAGTTCTGCAATTGACATAAATGATGTATCGTTAAGCATTACTTTTAACAAACCCAGACTTTGCAGGTAAGAATGTTGTTCATGGTTTGATTTACGATCAGAATAGATGAATTTAATAAGATTCTTTTTTAATGTTAGCTTGGGTGATGTAATGGATTGGATGAATAGCATTTACAAAATGTAATAGTGTAATAAAAAAAATAATGTAATAGATAAATTGTAAGAAAATATGTTGCATTCTTGTTCAATCTTGCAGCTGTTAAATCGGGGTGAACAATCAGGAATATTCTTGTTCTGCTACTTCCAAAAATTTGGAGGCCTACCGTACTACTAAAAAGTCAGCAATATGTTTTTAATACACCTTTTTTTAAAGACCAGGAAGTATGTAAAAAAACAATAAAAGTCAAAATAAGACTTAGCATTGTTTAAAACAAAAGAATCCCACTAACTGTCAAGCACAGGGGAAATTAGGAGGTTCAGGCAATTCAAATGAGTATAAAGATTTATTGCAAACTTAAGTTCTCTACAAAAATCATTTATTAATTTTTTATGCAACCCATGTCAGGGTTCCAAGTAGCACCCCCAACCAAGTAAGACTCTGAGGCAAGCAGTTTCTCAAAGTTCCATTTTATTAGTGATGTCATATTGGCACATCTGGGAAAACCCGAATCGGAAAGGCCCCCGGGTTTTCCCCACCCAAAGGAAAGTCAAAGTCCCTTCCCCTGCACCCACATGTCCATCACATGGACCAATCAATCCACCGTCCCAACTGGAGATGCCTCCCAGTCACGCCACTCCAGGTGCAGACTGAACGTCCTTGACTCTCAGAGAAAAGAATGTTATGGCTGACTATCTCTACCCACTCCAAGCAACCCCCCTCCCAGTTTCCCACAGCAGGCCCATGCACTAAATGTGGCAGCCCTGAAGATCCAAAGAGAAAGATGGCCTCCAGGGCTGACAACCCATCTATAAGGCAACTCTTATATTCTTATAAAAGGATCCTAGGGTGATAATGGATCACTCAACCAGCTGAATTTTAAACTTTTTATTACTGTCTTGGGAAATGGAGATGTTTCCATGGTATGACAGCCTCTTTTTATGTTTTTTTTCCCCCTTTCATTTCATAGCAAGCTCTCCAGAAACTTTTATCTTCTCATGTTTTAATTAATTTTTCCATAGTTGCTTCATTAAATTGTTTAGATTGCTTATGAGGGGATGCACTTCTTATACCTCAACAATTGCTTGGACATTATTAGAATATTTATTCATCATTAAGTCACACATGGAGAAATGAGCCTTGCAAGTCTTGTGTTGATGCTACATTCCATAATAGAGTTTCTTCCTCCTTGGTAATTTTACAAGAACCATTAAATATCTGAGGTACAAGTCAAAGACTCTAGAATAAGTGAGAGAGCAGTTAATGAAGCAGAAACATAATCATTCAGACCTAAAGGCTCTCAGCCCTTACCTCATATATTATATGCCTTGCTGCATGGTTCCATAAAAACTGGGTAAGAATCTGAAAACCTACGGTAGTTATCAGCCATCATATAACCACTAGTGCCAGAGAGGGCAACCTGGGTGTCTAAAACATGTTCATAATATGTCAAACATTCTTAAGCCTTAATTTCAATCATATAATTTCTGAAAGCTAATGGAGATGGATAGAAATTGGACAAGAGACTACTACAAAAATCCAACAGCTGGAGGCTAGAATGGGAAATCTCAGAAGTAAATGATAAATTACTTTCATACTGGTATCAAGAAAAATTTGAGTGGTGTGGTTGCCTAGTGGTGAAAATACTTGCCTCCTACTCGGAAGGTTGAGAGTTCAATCCTAGGTATTTCTCTCCTAGGGCGCAAAGAAGAAATATCTGCTGTGAACTCAGTGTGGTGTCAAGAAGGGCATCCGGCCAGGAAGTGCTCAGCTCCATCCAGTTCAGGGGTGGGTTCCTCCCAGTTCAGACTGGTTCACCCGAACTGGTAGTGACCCGCTGGTGACATCACGATGACATCACTGAACCGGATCGGTCGGTGCCGGTCCGTGGGGGCCGCCATCTTTTTTTTTAATTTTTTTTAATTTTATTTTTTTTAATTTTTTTAATTTTTTTTTCCTTCTGAGCATGCGCAGAAGCCGGCTTCCGGCACTGTGCATGCGGTCGCCATCTTTTTTTTTTTTGGCTTTTTTTTTTTTGGCTTTTTTGTTACTGCACATGTGCGTGCGCGCAAAGAGCACGCGCGCGCGCCCACGCGGCACGCCGTGGCGCAGGAGGGAGCGAACTGGCAGCAAGGTAAGTTGGAACCCACCCCTGATCCAGTTGCTCCAATTCTACTCTGAATTAAGGGATTACAAGGTTGTTAAAAAGGGAGTTACTGCTGTCAAGAAAACTACACAGACATTTCCATGAAGTCACCAGGAATGAAGCACAACTTGAGGGCATCTTTATCTTTAATGGCTGAAAATCAGGAGTATGGTTTTCCTACCACTCTGAGGTAGGAAACATAAGATTACTATCATGAAAGTCCAAACAGGTTTTTATAAAAGACTGCCAAAACTACGGAAAAGAAAAATGAAAAACCCAGCCACATCTCACATCTTTCCACTGTAGCATGATACCAAATTACCAAAAGCTTGTCCATTTGGGTATTCCACTCTCTGTGAGTCCCAACCAAGAATATAGCAAGATAATAGTTTCCAATGAAATAAATTGAGAACAATTAATCGATGGAACAGCTCACCTCCTGGAGTTCTAGGTGCTCCATTGCTGGAGACTTTCAAGAAAAGATTGGACAACCATTTGTCTGGCATGGTATAATGTGTCCCTCCCAGCCTTATGAGTCTATGGTTCTATGAAAATAGCTTTATAAGTAATTGTTATAAATGAGAGCAGACAACCTTCCAGTTACAGGATATACTTCTGGATAATTTTAAAGGATGCAAATGCCCGCAGTAATCATGATGCAATAATATCATACACATTGGTGCAGCATGGTTTCAAGGGAATCAGTTAGGCATTTTGAAGAGAAGACTTGTGTTAATTTGGTTCTGGTGAATACACCTATTTTCATTTCTCCCAAAATCAACATGAAATCCTGCTTCAGTTTTTAGTGGTTTGCTACCAAATTTCAACCCCACATTACAAGAGGTCCATAAAAGGAGTGCACATGCATCCTGCAAGTCATAGGCTGCCCGTTCTTATTTTAGACAATAATAACGAGAGGACATTTTGGATGGCCATCAGCTTTTTAAGTGTCTATGGAGATTCTCAGTCATCCAGATCATGGTTGTCCCAAATGGGGCAACCTGTTGCCCCTGCAGACTACAGGAACCATTTACACTTCAGTTTGAGATGCAGACAACACAGACTCATCCCCAACAGCCTTCACCTGTGTTCAACAGTGAAGGGACACAGGGCAGAAAACTTCCTGCAGAAAGCACACCTTCACAACACAGTCCTTTCAGCAGTTCCAAGAAGGCTCCACACCCATTAGCACTACTCAGGTGACCCTGAGGACACAGACAAACCTCCAAGTGGCCTCAACGACTCTCTAAAAGAATGCAAATGACCAGCTGTCTGCAAGGAGTATAAATCCTTCCATTCCCCACTATCCAGTCAGAGCTGAAGAAGCTTCTTGGATGAGAGGCAAAACGTCTTCAAAGAAAAACAAGAAAATCCAGTTGTCTCTTGTAAAAGCACCTTTGGGACATCAGCTTTCTAATATTTTGTAAGACTTCATTCCTTCTCCTATACACTGTTGTATATCTGTGATGAGTTGCTTTGTTGAGTTTCTTTTGATTTTCTCCCTGTTTTATCCTTACAGTCATTGACTGGTGTCATCTTAAAGCAGCCCAACTGCTTAGAACAATCAATTTTGGCAGTCTACCTTGCTAATGCTTCTATTGAGCCGTTGTTATTTGAGATATTTTATTAATCATTTACTACATTTTATGAGGTTAGTCACCTGCATTGTTCTCTGCTGACAGAATCATTTGTCACGAGGAAGAACAGTTTGGAGGGGGAGAAAAATCGGGTTGGTGGGGCGGGGGGGGGAAAGAGAGGTTATTTTACTGGCAATTCATAAATGCTCATATCAAGTTATCAAATGAGGTCATGGGGTGATGCACCATTCAGTTTGTAACCTAAATGAAAAAAAAAAAAACCTGAGAAAGGAGAGAGAGAAATTGGAGGAACATCAGTAAGGCTATCTTAGACGATCAAGTTCAAGATGAATTGCTCGATGATCAATTATTCAGAAATGTGTAAAAGTGCTAGATGTTGTTGCCTATTGAATTCTAAAGTGTTTATTGAACTAGTCCAGTGATGGCGAACCTTTTTCTTGTCATGTGCCGAAAGTGCGTGCGCGCCGGCACCCATAATGCAATGCACCCCCCTGCGCATGCGTGCATGACACACACACCCCTGCCCCCTGCACATGCGCATGCGCACATGACCCCCCAATGCTCCCCCGCCCCCACACACATGTGCGCACGACCACCCCGCCCCCCGTTTTGGGCCTAGCACGCCTCCCTGCAGCCTCCTGGGACCAGAAATGGGCAGTGGGGGCCCGCCCCCCCCCCCCCACGCCCCGTTTTGGGCCTAGCAGGCCTCCCTGAAGCCCCCGGAGGCTGGAAACCGCCCATTTCCAGACTTCCGGTGGGCCCGGTAGGCCCGTTTTTTGCCCTCCTCAGGCTCCAGAGGCTTTCTTGGAGCCTGGGGAGGGCGAAAATCCCCCCCCCCGAGGCCCTCCGGCAACACAAGTAATTAAATAAGGTTTCACACCATTGTAGTTTTGGACATTGTTTTTTTTTCCCCCTTACCTCTTCGATTTTACTAAATAGCAGTTAGCAGTTAGACTTATATACCGCTTCATAGTGCTTTACAGCCCTCTCTAAGCAGTTTACAGAGTCAGCATATTGCCCCCAACAATCTGGGTCCTCATTTTACCCACCTCGGAAGGATGGAAGGCTGAGTCAACGTTGAGCCGGTGAGATTTGAACCGCCGAACTGCAGCTAGCAGTCAGCTGAAGTAGCCTGCAGTACTGCACTCTAACCACTGCGCCACCTCGGCTCTTATTCCTCTTTAGCATTCATCTCCATTGTTTTGTGATGCATTTCCTTCCTTTCTAGGATTTACCTCTATTTGCTCCTGTGAGGCACTTGTTCCTGTTGTATGTTATATGTATTGATATTCTTAATGGCTTGT
>QLTV01002552.1:1936933-1954524 GCA_003457575.1 Thermophis baileyi | reverse complement strand
GCTCCTATCCCTCTGTTTATGCCGCATAGAACTGTGTTGGATTTTTTGGCAGCTGCGGCACACTGCTGGCTCATATTTAAATGGTTGTCCACTAGGCCGCCAAGATCCCTCTCATAGTTACTACTGTTGAGCAAGGTACCACATATACTGTACCTGTGCATTTTGTTTTTCTTGCCTAAATGTAGAACCTTACTTTTTTCACCATTGAATTTCTTTTTGTTAGATAGCGCCCAATGTTCAAGTCTGTCAAGATCCTTCTGTATCTTAAGACTATCTTCTGGAGTGTTGGCTATTCCTGCCAGCTTGGTGTCATCTACAAATTTGATGAGTTCCCCATCTATCCCCTCGTCCAAGTCATTGATGAAGATGTTGAAGAGTACTGGGCCTAAGCTTTGCTGGCTGAGGAATTCTGGGAGTTGAAGTCCACAAGTCTTAAAGTTGCCAAGGTTGGAGACCCCTGCTTTAGTGTACAGTATGTCAGAAGAGGGTTAGTCATATTTGTAAAATGGATAGCAATCAGCCTAATAAGCATCCCAATTTGCATGCAATACTGGCTTCTCTCCTTTGGGGCTCTCTTGAAGAGCCGAGGTGGCGCAGTGGTTAGAGTGCAGCACTGCAGGCTACTTCAGCTGACTGCTAGCTGCAGTTCAGCGGTTCAAATCTCACCGGCTCAAGGTTGACTCAGCCTTCCATCCTTCCGAGGTGGGTAAAATGAGGACCCAGATTGTTGGGGGCAATATGCTGATTCTGTAAACCGCTTAGAGAGAGCTGTAAAGCACTATGAAGCAGTATATAAGTCTAAGTGCTATTGCTATTGCTATTGCTATCCTCAGACATTTTGCCTTAAGGAGGAACCCCCTCAAACTCAAAAACCCTCTAGGCAAAATTCAGAGGATTCAACCAGTATCAAATCCTTGATTAGGCATTAATTTCAGAGGGTAGCCAGATAATTGCCTTAGGACCTTGCAGGAGCTGGTTCTTAAGGATGACCTACTGATTTGTTGCACAAATGATCACAAGAGATGAAGCTCATCAAAAAGGGATCAGGTTGGTAAGAGGTCCTCTAGCCATTGCCCCGAAGTTCATCTGTGGTGCTATGGCAGTATTACCTGAATAACCATTCCTGGTTCTTTTCTCTTTTCCTTTTCTTTCTGATATCCCAGGCTTGAACTGATTCTCAACAGTAAGAATTGCAAAGACCATACTGGCACATTGGTCTCATAGACCAGCTGTGATTACTCAGTATAATGCATTGTTGCTAAAGAAAGTTTTATTCTGGAAAATTATGAACCCCTGAATAATTTCTATCCTATTCTTACCCTGAGACCTTGACAAAATTGGGCTTACAAGAGCAGAAAAAGACTGCACATCACAGGCTTGAGTAAAGAACTTTTTTGTGCTTCTGCAGATGAGGAGGGGAAAGGACCTTCCACACATTTTCATTCTCATATGAATCTGCCCTAGTTATTAAATCTCTTGCTTTCATAAGCAATTTGAAAATGAAATCAGATAAAAATGTGTGATTTTGGACACAAGAAAATTAGAGGAAGCAGTTTCCCCCCTCACAATTAGCAGACAATGAGAAAAATCATAGAATCATAGGACTGGAAGGGACCTTGCCTTCCAAGCCTTAGTACCCAAGGTGGGAGTCCTCATTCCATCTCAGGCAAACGGTTGTCCAATTTTTTCTTGAAAACCTTCATCTTGAAAAATGAAACAAGTTTACAGTATGGGCTACAGGGGCTCCAGTCCTCTTACTTGCAGACTTTGGCTTAGCCTCTGATCAGAAAAGCAAACAATTGATATCATAGATTCTCAATAATTTGAAATGGGAACAGAAAAAAATGTAATAGTGTAAGCTAGGGGTGTCAAACTCGATTTTATTGAGGGCCGCATCAGGGTTGTGTTTGACCTCAGGGGGATGGAGTGGGCATGGCCAGGGTGGGCATGGCCAGCTCAATGTCATTCGTGTCGGGGGCGCCTGTGGTGGCCTGAGCGCTCTGCCAGAGAAAACAGGCTCCTGTTCTGTCCCAGCTGCCGAAACAAACAACACAACACAAGCAACGTGCAAACAAACCTTGTTTAATATTCTTTAAACTACTAATGCTCTCTTAGCAGTCGTGTTGGTTAAAGTCCATAAATCATAAAGTAGTCCTTTCGGTGCACCAACTGTTAATTAACGTCTTAACAGTTGGCAAGAGTTCAAGCACAAAGAATCCAAGAAGTTCAACAAATGAAGCTTAAATGATAAGAGCCACGAGAACTTACTGAAGTTGGCAGAAAGCCCAGAACTAGGAACATGAAAAGTAATGCCGACTTGAATCAAGAGCTGAACAGGAAACCCAAATCAATACGTGGATTGAACAAAGTTGTTTCTTGCAATGTGGTTGAGCTTGGTCACTACTTAAATAGGCTAAGGGCGTGGCCAATTAGCCCAAAGCCTAACTCCCGAGGAGACCTCCTCCTGAGTAACCATTCTTGCCTCTTGACAGCTCTGCGTGCTCGTGCATTCAGAATAGGCTCCTCCTCTTCTTCCTGTCAGTGATGGGAGCTTCTGGAGGTTATGAAGGCCCTGGCTGCATCTCTGCCCCTGGCACCGAGTCCACACCAACCTCCTCACTGTCCGACTTGGGTACCAGCTGCACAGGCCGCCAGTGCATCACAACAGCCTCTTCGCTGTTGGAGTCCGCAACCAGCTGCACGGGTTGCCGGCAGGCCACAACAGCTCCCGAGCTCTGTTTTCGGCTGTGACGGCCTCCTGCAACCTTCTGCCAGGGAAAACAGAGCTCCGTTTTCACTGGCAGAGGCACTGGGGGCCAGTCCTTTGCTGTTTCCAGGGCAGCCCCACGGGCCAGATCTAAGCACCCTGTGGGCCAGATTCAGCCACCAGGCCTTGAGTTTGACACCCCTGGTATAAGCCATTAACCTGTGGGAACACAGGTAAAGTACATTTTCACTGAAATGTAAATATGTGCATTATCCACCCTCATGCATTCTACATTATTATTTGACTCATATTTGACTGTCTCTCCAATTAGCTTGTGATCTATGAGCCCCCAAACCTGTTAGTTCCATGAGTGAAGGCATGTGCATCATAAGGTCATTTAGGTATATCCCAGGGGTGAAATTCAGCAGGTTCTGACAGGTTCTGGAGAACCGGTAGCGGAAATTTTGAGTAGTTCAGAGAACCGGCAAATACCACCTCTGGCTGGCCCCAGAGTGGGGTGGGAATGGAGACTTTGCAGTCTCCTTCCCCTGCCACGCCCACCAAGCCACGCCCACAGAACCGGTAGGGAAAAATTTTGAATTTCACCCCTGGTATATCCCAAAAACACCATATTGACTTAAGAAATCTGTGAACAACACAGTGAGATCAACAGAACAGTAAGTCCATATGTTGTAGACCACATTATGATATTCTCAAGCCTACACATATTTCTAGAAACCGCTTGGATTCTTGTGATTATTGCTTCTGCAATTTGGCGAGATCCGGCCATGAAACGGTGTGTATGAGTTTTTAATTGTTTTTAAATGTTTTTATTATGTCTCTTTTTAATAGTTTTTTTTATATTTTAACAAGTTTTTTTATATTTTTGTAAGCCGCCCAGAGTCCCTCGGGAGTTGGGCGGCATAGAAATACAAATAAACATAAACATAAACATTATGGGATGGGGGCCTTGGGGGTTTTTAAATTGTGGATTTTTAATGCCTGGGGTCATCATGTGTGAGTTGGGCAGCCATCTAAATTTAATAAAATGAATGGTTGAGTAAATAAATAAATAAATAAATAGTAAAGATTATATCCTTCAGATGCAACTAATAGACTTCCTGGAAAACTGCCTGACTGCCAAACAAACAAACAATAAATAAATAAATAAATTGAGTAAATAAATAAATAAATAAATAAATAAATAAATAAATAAATAAATAAATAAATAAATAAAATAATCTAAGACAGCTTTCTCCAATCTTGTGTCCTGCAGATATGTTGGATGTCACCTTATCTAATAGTTCAATAAGGAGCTTGATTAGAAATTGGATCCTTCAAAGGTTCCCCCCCCCTTCTGCTTTGAAGAATCACAAACGGAATGAAATTTATTTGAAAAAAAAAAGGCTGGAGATGAATCAAAGGGAAATTTTTGGCAGGAAAAATAATTAAGTTAGAGAGGCAACAAGTAAGGAATGTGATTGTTTAGAATTCCACCCTCTCTATTGTAATAACTTTTGGAATGCAACATAACAGTATGTCTGTATATCCGCGTAAAATTCTAGGAGAATTCAACTAAATGTCAGCTTTTGCAAACTTCTTTCCCATATGCCACTTCTATTTCATGTTTAGCTTAACATCTGATTTATACTGCATCTCCTTCTGTTTCTGGCCTTCCCGAACTTCCGGTAGGCCCATTTTTCACCCTCCCAAGCCTCTGCGCACTCCCTGCACTTACCTGCATCCAAAACGGGCCACGTGGGGATTCCTGGGAGGGGTGGGATGGGGTGGGCGGGGCTAGCCAGGAGTGGGATTTGGGGGTTCTCCAAACTGCACAGAATCTTAGCTAGAGGTTCTCCCAAACCCCTGCGAACCCCCAGCAGCCCACCCCTGTTTAAGTTAGCCAAGATTAACTAAATTTGGCTAGGTATTGCCATTAATTGTAAACATACTATAAATAATGGACTAATTCCCCATTGCGACTAACATCCAAATATTGGATGTCAGCCAGCTGCAGGACAGCTGCTTTCTGTGCTTTCTTACTCTTTTAACTAAAAATCTAATTTTCTGTTCACTAATTTCCAGTCTTTTATATTTTCTATGAAATATTGTTCCACCTAGCTTCAAACAAGCTTTTTGTTTGTGCATTCAGACATACAACTCATATTTTCATCCAGTATTTTCTGCTTTAATTCTGGTTATCTTTTCTCTCTTCCCAGGCAAGGTGCAAATATATGTCTCTATGTTGAGTTTCTTGCATAGTGTAGATGCCTTGTAAATTAATGGATGAATATTATTTATTCTCTTCTAGCACTGGCACCCATATTCTTTACCTGCAACATTGGAGGAATCTCTAATAATTTTTACTCTCTCACACAAAAGCTCTCCCCAATGTTGCATTTGTAAAAAAAAAAAAAAAAGGAGGAGAAATTATCTTCTATTGGAAGAAGCAGAAAATTCAAAAGAGAAAGATTCTAAATGGCAACATATAGAGAATCCTTGTTAGTTTTTGTGATAAACATTGGCAATGTTTTTACAAACATTGTGGATGGCTTTTTAAAGGTACTGTATCAGCAGCCTGGCAAACCTGTCTTCCAAGTGAAGGAAAATTTGGCACTAACAAAAATGGCCCTAAGAGCAACCTTGTCCCAAAGAAAGGGGATCAATTTATTTTCCAAAGCATCAAAAGGCAAGAGAAGAAACAATGGATGGAAACTAACCAAGGAGAGAAGCAACCTAGAACTAAGGAGAAATTTCCTAATAGTGAGAGCAATCAACCAATGGAACAACTTGCCTTCAGAGANTCAAGGGAAGATTGGACTGCCATTTGTCAGAAATGGTGTAGGGCAGGGGTGTCAAACTGGATTTCTTCGAGGGCTGGATCAGCATTGCATTTCTCACTGCGGCCCGGCGGTGGGGTGGCAGCGGTGGGGTGGCAGTGGGGCGGATGGACACCCTCCTGCAGCACCCTGCCAGCCAAAATAGGCAATTTTTGCTAGCAGAGGCACCGTGGGTCGGTCCTTTGCTATTTCCAGCCCAGCCCCGCGAGCCGGATCTAAGCACCTCATGAGCCGGATCTGGCCCAGAGGCCTTGAGTTTGATACCTCTGGTCAGGAGTGAAATTCAAAAATTTTCCCTACCGGTTCTATGGGCGTGGCTTGGTGGGCGTGGCAGGGGAAGGATACTGCAAAATCTCCATTCCCACCCCACTCCAGGGGAAAGATACTGCAAAATCCCCATTCCGTCCCCACTCCTGGGGGAAGGATATTGCAAAATCTCCATTCCCACCCCACTCCAGGGGAAAGATACTGCAAAATCTCCATTCCCACCCCACTCCAGGGGAAGGATATTGCAAAATCTTCATTCCCACCCCACTCTGGGGCCAGCCAGAGGTGGTATTTGCCGGTTCTCCGAACTACTCAAAATTTCCACTTCCGGTTCTCCAGAACCTGTCAGAACCTGCTGAATTTCACCCCTGCCTCTGGTATAGGGTCTTCTGCTCGAGCAGGGGGTTGGACTAGAAGACCTCCAAGGTCCCTTCCAATTCTATTATTCTATGTTCTATATTAGGACAAATAGGTAACTAGCAGTACTTTTATGAAAATTACTCAGGGGCCAAGGCATTAAATGAATATATTTATCTTAACTATAAAGTTATATTTCTTGTTATATTTGGAAATCTCCCTTGGAAATCCATTTTTTGCTTTTCATGATGTTGGTCAAAAAGGGAGAAGGAAGAGACTATGAATGCATGTCCATGTTGCGAGTGTGTTCAGTTAAGGATTTTATCGCTGCTTCTTCCAATTTGTGGTATTGCATAACAAATTCCATTTCTTCTCTCCCTGTGCAGAGCAATGATTTGTTTTCATAGTTTCTTGTTTACCTCATGGTCTAAGGGTCTCCTCTCCTCCACCATTTTGTTTATTTAGGGAACATAAACTTAACCTTGACTTAGAAACTAATGCTTTCTTCAGAATGTAGAGTCAGCTGAGAGCATAGAAGAAAAATCAATATGCTCTATATTGATTTTTCTTCTATGCTCTCAGCTGACTCTACATTAAGTAATATGCTCTATATTACCAAAGATGACGCTGAGGCATTAATTCTTGGAAGTCAGGCTTGAAATGGGTACAGCAGAGGTTGTTTCGAAAGGTAAATGTGTCAAGCTAGTTCTTTGCCAAAAATAAGCTCACCAGCTATTCTTCAAAATGGACTTTGCCCCAATCCTCTTCTTTTAAGTTTCAACTTGGAAGAGCATTTTATGGACAAAGTTCCAAAATGGAGGCTTAAAGCACTGGAGACACAATACACAAAATTTATTTCCACAATATAAAGGCAAACAAATCACCTCAAAATCAATATATCCAATATATGGAAGTAGAGAAATGCATTAGGTATCTTTGCCACTTTGAATTATATATACCCATAGTCCTCAGTTAATGGCCATAACTGGGATCGGGAACTCATTTCTAAGTGATGCTGTTGACCACTAGAAATGTTTTATGACATTTAGTATTATATCATAAAATGCTTTACGATAATTTTATGTCATAAAAGTTTTTATAAAATTTACCAAAATTCAATGCCATCATGGGGCCAGAATTTTGGATGCATTCTGTAAGTTAGCCAATTCGAGGTTCTTGTTCAAAAGTTTTGTTTTATGATGACTTGTTTCTCCCAGTTAAAGATTACAGACACAAGAGTTTTAGTAATATATAGATCAGAGGAGGGAAACTATTATCCTTTTATGTCCTGTGGACTTCAACTCCCAGAATTCCTATGCTATAAGCTGCTCAGCCCTGATGTAGATACAATACCTGAGGTTGCTGGAGATGCTTAACCTGACTCTAAATCAACCTTTTCTCTGGGTCCACATTACTCTGAATCATAAATTAATTAAATGGATGGGGTTTGTAAATAAGCATTAAGCCATAAAAAAACCTAGTCATATGTTAAATATAACCAAGATTAGCATGCTACCTGAATGTAGCTACCCGTGTTTTCCCTAAAATAAGACAGGGTCTTATTTTCTTTTGGACACCAAAATAAGCACTAGGTGTCTTATTTTCCCCCCATGTATGAGAGGCCCACTTCTTCTGCTTGCTCGCGGCAAGGCAGGAGGCCATGCAGTGCACCAGTGCTGCCACCATGAGGTGGGGGTAGAGCTGCCCCATGCACCCCTCATGGGCTTACCTCAGGGCCCCCACAGCCAGGCCATCCATGCTCCGTCACCCACCTCACGGCAGTGGCACCAGCACACCACTCGGCCTCCTGCTCTGTTGCGGCTGCAAGCAAGCAGAAAAAGTGGGCTGACGGCCCCGTGATTTCCTGCTGCACATGGCTGTCAGTGCTGCTGCTGTGAGGCAGGTGTCAGGGTGTGGATGGCCTGGCTATGGGGGCCTTGAGGTAAGCCAGTGCAGGGCACATGGGGCAGCTCTACCACCACCATGCCTCGCCTTGTGGCCGTGGCACCTCAAGAAACCAGACTGAATGGGCAGCTGGCCAGCTTCACAGCCTCTTAAGTAGGGCTTATTTTGGGGGGGCTTATTTTTGGGGAAACAGGGTATGTGGTCTTTAAATAGAACTCAGCCAATCTCTGTTCTTCAGTATCTCCTTCTCTCCAGTTAACTGTTTCAGAGGTGGGTTCCTCCCGGTTCGGACCGGTTCGCCCGAACTGGTAGCGACCCGCTGGTGACATCACGGTGACATCACGGTGACATCACGGAACTGTTTCTGTCGGTGCCGCTCCATGGGCGCCGCCATCTTTTTTTTAATTTATTTTTTTTAATTTTTTTTTGAATTTTTTTCCGGTTTTTTTTTCTTCTGCGCATGCGCAGAAGCCAAGTTTCCGGCACTGCGCATGCATAGCCATCTTGTTTTTTGCGGGGTTTTTTTTGGGGGGGTTGGATTTTTTGGCAGTGTGCATGCACGTGCGTGCATAGGGCGCGCGCCCACGAGGCGCGCCCACGAGGTGCGGGAGGAAGCAAACTGGCAGCAAGGTAAGTTAGAACCCACCCCTGATCTGTTCCCTCGATGTGTCAGCCTTACTGGCAGGCCAAAGTCTCTAATAGAATATGGCTTACATTACTTATATTAATTGAGTGTTAGGGCTAGTGATACCTTTGGCATGGCAGATTATTTCTGGGAGTCAACAGAATTGATGATTCATTAATCTGCTTTGGTTTTAAACCACACTGGTTTGTTTTTCTGCCTTATGTCTGCCAACACAGTGCTGAATTAAATCCTCATTAGATGGGTGAAGCCTCAGCAGCTGGCACCACATAATCAACCTTGCCTGTTGGAGCTAAGCAGAGTTGGATCTGGTTAATACTTGGATGGGTTCTTGTATATATTGGGAAGTTGGGGAAAAACATTCTGAAGACAAAGGCAAGTCCCTTTCCCAACATTGTAGCTAAACAAATAAAAGCCTTGTATGAATGCAATCACCAGGAGCCGAAAACAAAACAAACCCAAGTTTGTTAGAACAAGTTCTTTAGAACAATTAATCAGTGGAACCACTTGCCTCCTGGAGTTGTGGGTGCTCCATTGCTGGAGGTTTTCAAACACCATTTGTCCTGGATGATGTAAAGACTCCTGCTTGAGCAGAGGGTTGGACTAGAAGACCTCCAAAGTCCCTTCCAACCCTATTATTCTACATTTTATGTTCTATGTTGTATCTTGCAAAAAGACCATCATGAACCTGAAATACTCTATGTACTTTATTCTGCCTTTATGTTCAGCTTTTCCTTTTCTGTATAAATGGAGTAGATAAATGGGGTAGAGATAGATAAATTAGTCTGCTTCTACTTTGTCTCATTCTTTTTAAAAATCTCAAATGCTAATCTAACCTACTTATGAACAAAATTTGAAACACAATAAAGTGTTTTTATAGTTTTGTTTTGAAGTCACCAATGGTTTTATTACTATACTATGTAATATATAGTAATATATATATGGGCAGCCCTGAGGATTTTTCCTGTTGAGGCAGTCTTGAAGAAATACAATCATTCAATCCATCCATCCATCCATCCATCCATCCATCCATCCATCCATCAATCAAAACTCTAGGTATTACCAGCATTGGGATGACCACATGCCACCCACCTACCATGCAAGTTCTAAATTAGCCCTACAAATATGATTAAAGAGCTCCAAAGGCATGTAACTAAAATGATGTGATAGCAAGAATATAATTTGATCCAGCCAATGCAGTTCTTCTGTTCTTTTAATGAAGGAAGCAGATGATATAAAATGCATTGTTAAGTGGGGTTAAGATCAACTGCCCAGTTTTACTGCAACACATTTTTGGGAGCGGGTAATTCACATTTCAATCAGAAGCTTAATTTGCAGCTTTTCTCTGCAGTCAGCAAAAGCCCAAATTCACCACTTTTGCTCCGTATGCAAATGTTCTGGTTGGCGCCGCTCTCTGCCCTACTTCTTTCCTTTTTTCCTTCATCAAATAACCAACACTGCTGTACTAAAAATACACCTATATCTCAAACTAGTTCCCACCTACAGGGTAGGAAACAGGGGTGGGTTACCTCGCTGCTGGTTCGCTTCCTCCCGCACTTCATGGCTGTGCCTCGTGGGCGCATGCGCGCTTTGCGCGTGCGCATGTGCAGTGCAAAAAAAAAATAATTCAAAAAAAAAAAGCCCCAAAACAAGATGGCGACGCATGCACAGTGCTGGAAACTTGGCTTTTGCGTGTGCACAGAAGAAAAAATAAAAAATAAAAAAAAATAATTTTTTAAAAAAATAAAATAAAAAAAAGATGGTGGCGCCCACAGACCGGCACCGACCGAACCGGATCCGTGACGTCATTGTGACATCACCAGCGGGTCGCTACCGGTTCGGGCGAACCGGTCAAAACCGGGAGGAACCCACCTCTGGTAGGGAAGTGTCTAAAAAAGCTGCAACTGCTATAGCCAAGCAGATTGCCAGCTTCATCTGTCTGTGCTGTCTGCCTGGGTGAAAATTATTCACTGGTTATTTCAGTGGAGAAAAAAAATCACACGTAGCGCTCATGGGCAGTGTGCAAGAAGTACACAGGGGCCACATTCTTTGGGCAAATGTGCATCTAGCAGTAAGTGACTATTAGCCAAAAAAATCTTCTTGATTTTCTACAAATTCAGAAAATGATCTGCTCAGTTTCCTAAAGGAAATCTAGAAATATAATCCCAAAGGTTTTTTTTTTTCCTCAAGAGACAACTGGATTTTTGGGTTTTTCTTTGAAGACATTTCACTTCTCATCCAAGAAGCTTCTTCAGGTCTGACTGGATACAGCTCTGAGCTGAAGAAGCTTCTTGGATGAGAAGTGAAACATCTTCAAAGAAAAACCAGAAAGTCCAGTTGCCTCTTGGGGAAAAAAAAAACACTTTTGGGACAACCATGACCTGGATGACTGAGAATCTCCATAGACATCTAGAAATATAAGTTTCACATTAATGTAACTAGGCAGCTAAGAGCATTCATAAACATGAAAGCACCAGTATTCTTTGGATTTGGAGGGAGGGAATCCAAAGCTACAGGGGAGGGCAATGATGCAAAATGGGTGGGAATGTAGGTAGTCCTCAACTTATGACCGGTTGCTTTAGCAAACATTTGAAGTTCCAACAGACCTACCTTGGGGCTAGTTACAATCTGATTATGAAGTTCTTAATTTTCTTTAACGTTTTATTTATATATTTTTCAAGTTTTCCTTTTTATTAGTTTGGGGGAGGGAAAAGTGTAGAAAAGAAGGGAAAAAGAAAGAAAAGGCATTGACTTCTGACTCCTTTTGGTGCAGTAGAATAAGATAGTAACATCAAACCTCAACTTTTTACTTTTACATAATAGTATAAACTAGCCATTTCTATAGCAACAAACCTATCTAATCGGTAAAACCCAGAATCAAAGTTTCATTTTTTTCAACATCTCAAGCACAAAGTCCAGAAGTGGTTTCCAAGTAGAAACAAAAGTAATTGTGTTTTTTTCCTTTTATCAAAGCAGTCAATTTAGCCATCCCTGCTAACTCCATCAATCGTTCCACTGATTAATTGTTCTAACTGTCAGGAAATTTCTCCATTCTTCTAGGTTGGTTCTCTCCTTGATTATTTTCCATCCATTGCTTCTTGTCCTGCTTTGGAAAATAGGTTGACCCCCCCCCTTCTTTGGAACACTGCTATCATGTTACCCTAGTCCACGGGTGTCAAACTCGATCGTGTCATGTGACATCACATGACATATCGCCAGTTTGACACCCCTGCGCCTAGTCCTTCTTTGCATTAAACTAGACATCCCCAATTCCTGCAACTGTTGTTCATATGTTTTAGCCTACAGTCCCCTAATCATCTTTGTTGCTCTTCTCTGCACTCTTCTCTGCACTCACCCAGCAATGTTCAGCTGGGCCATGGCTTTTGGCAATTGTGACAGGTGGGCTTTTCAGGGGTCATAAGAACTGGTTTGGGGTGGCATGCAGTCCTGGGATCTCATGTTATGTAAAGATGAAATGGACAGAAAAGCATGGATACTCTTAATAGGTTAGCCTTTAATAAAGATGGTTAACATTCAGCTTTAAATAATGGGAGCCGAGCTGCCAAGTCCTCAGAATCCAACATAATGGGGGCGGGGGAGAATCATCCAATGCCAAAACACAACAAATGTGATTACATTAGAAGCCAAGAACACCATAATTAGAGCATTACCATGGAAACTACCTAATTATATCAGAAGAGCAGGAAGGCTTGTGTCACAGTCATGAATGAGTTTCTGTTGCCATCTGTCAGGGTGGTGGCCTTCAGCTCTCTCTTTTTCTTCCCTCTCCCAGTTTTGTGTAGGATTGGCTTTCTTCAGCTATCAGCCAAGATATCTTTAATGAACTTTTGTTTAAATAGCACTTGAGAGCAGTGTTTCTTAACCTTGGCAACGTTGAGACACGTGGACTTCAACTTCCAGAATTCCCCAGCCGATCCTTGTGTCAACCCTGAAGCTGACCTGACGGAAGCCATCTTGGAGCTTCAGTGTTGCCACACTGGAGCTGAGGGATAGGGAGGGGGGATTTGAGATAGTTGGAACTTTGTAGCCAAAATAAAATACTTTCTCTTGGGAAACAAGGACATTCCCACACCTGGTCAGAGGAAGGAGGAGTGATGTCACCAGGCAACCAGACAGAGCCGTGATTGGACCATGTGACTGATTGTTTTGGGAAAGTAAAAAACTTTTACTTTTAATTAGGTGAAAATCTAATTAGGGAATCTTCAGAGTCAGTTTTCACCAGACCTGTGCCAATATGATATATCCAATAAAGCTACTCTTTGAGGAATCTACCTGCCTCGGAGTTTTGCTTGCTATGGGTCTATTATTTGGAACTCTGACACCTTGCCTGTATGTCCTTTACATACAGGTCTGTAAAGCAAAGGAAAGCTGAAGCAAGATCATAAGTGTAGTTGTGGCTTCACTTAATAACCATTTCATTTATTGACTGAGTTGCCAGTCCTAGTTGTAGATGCAAATAGAGGACTTCCTGTAGTCTGGAGCCAAATTTATTTTATTTATTTATTTATTTATTTTATTAAATTTATATGCCGCCCAACTCCCGAAGGAATTTGTAAACATAAGACTCAGACATCATATTAGGTTAAATTGGGATAACAGGCAGGGCCTGCACAGCTAGGTCGGCACAAGGGCCACAGTGGAGGGAAATAGCTGGAGTTTTCCACATTTTTAATTTTGGGGATAAAAGGGATGCTTTCCTATTATCCAACCTATTTTTGGACTGGCACCCAGGAAAGCTCTGGGGAGGAGGGTCAAAACATTGATGACTGTTGAGACTCTATGATTGGAGTATATAAAAATGTCCTTCAAGCAATCATGCCCTCCAGTTTTATTTTCTTTGACCCCATTCTGCAAATGCTCCTGATTGAATTTTATGCCTCAGAATGGTGGCAATTTAACGGCATGGTTAAATTTTAGCAGTAAAATTTAGGGATGTGGTCAGAAGGAGTTCTAGAAGCTGCAATAAAGCCTTACGCCTTCTTCAGGTGTCCTGTTGTTAAATGAAAAGAATGTAGTGGTGTAGCTCTTCCTCTTCTTCTTCTTCCTCTTCCTGCTCCTCCTTCTCGTCTTCCTCTTTCTCTTGTCTAAAATGGGATAAACTGTGAGGGATAAACCACCACTTACCTGATGGGATTGAAAAATAAGCTCTTTTTCCTAATTGGAGTCATTGCCCAGTGTAGCTCCAGATTTTCTTAAAGGCATAGGTGGGAGATGCTTTCTCACAACTTGCTAACAAACCCATTTTCTGAGTTCACACAAGTCACTGGTCCATAAACAAAAACAGCCACTAGATAATTACTGAATTACATACTTTAAATTGGGCCACTCTGTATATTAGACACTGTCTGCTTTTTTTTTTTTTTTAAGATAGAGAAGCAAAGGAGCCACTGTTAAATATTAACACAAGTGTGGAAATCAGTCCTGACAACTTCACAGAATTAGATGAATGGCTTATAGTATTTCATCCAGCTAATGAATGGATGCATTCAGTTCAGAAACTCCCGCCAATACAAAACTCAACAGCCCAATTTGTCTCTGGAAAAACTCAGAGGGACTCCATTTTGCCTGTGTGGAAAGCATTACAGTACTGTAGCTGCCAGTTTCTTTCCAATTGGAAGACAAAGTATCGGTGTATTATTTAAAAGCCTAGTTTCTCATCTATCCATTTACTCATTCCCTCATCAATTTGGTCTTAAGACACAACTCTGGGTGACTCACAACAAATAGGTCCAAGCTACCTTAGAGACTGGCTCTTTCTATATGATCCCATTCCTTTCATCCTATAGGAAGAGTATTGATACTTTTGAACTTTGATGCTGGAGAAGACTCCTGTGAATACCACGACAGCCAAGAAAACAAAGAAATGGATCATCCAAAAAATTAAACAAGAATTCTCAGTCAAGGCACAAATGACCAGATTCATTAAGGGAGCATGTTGGCTCATGTGGTTAGGATGCTGGATTTGAGGTTAGCAAACCCACGTTTGAGACCCGAGTGCTGCCGTACGGCAGGGTTGAGCTCCCATCCTTCACTCCAGCTCCTGCTGGGGACATGAAAGGAGCTGGGTGTCCCCCCTGGAAATGGTGATGTCACTGGCTAATCCTTTCAACCCCAAATACCCTTGGTACTTATGACACATGCAATGCAATCAGGCTCATTTATCCTATTTAGGACACCTAGGTATTGCATACAAAATTATACGTAGTAATGCTTTACCTGTAAATGACTTTTTCTGTTTTAATCGCAATAATACACACACGAACAACCACTTTAACTCAAACTTAAACTTACATTTAAACTCAATGTAAATCGTTCTAAACTAGACTGTAAAAAATATGATTTCTATAATAGGGTTGTCAAAGTCTGGAATGCTCTACCTGATCCGGTTGTCTCAGCTACAAATTTTCACAGTTTCAGTCACAAATTGACTTCCGTGGACCTTACTTCACACTTAAGTGGTCAGTAGAGGGGGCGTGCATAAGTGCACTAACGTGCCTATCGTCCCTGTCATTCTATTTTTTTCTTTTATTCTTGTTCTCATTTTTGTTTGACAAATTCTAATAAATAAATAATAAAAAAATAAAATAAAAAAATAAACCTAATTAATTCCCTGGAGAAGACTCTAAAACTAGGACAGTTGGAAGGAAAGATAAGAAGAGCAGTGAGGTGGATGGAGTCCACTATAGAAATGATGAATGCACCATTGAAGAGTGGAAGGACCAAGTTAGGAAGAAATCAACATGGAGAAAATCTCTCTATCTGGTCACTAAGAGTTGACAATGACTTGATGAGGGGTCCTTGGTATTCTCTGAGCTTGGTTGTTTTCTTGCAGACATTTCATTACCAGACTTCATAACATCATTAGTGTTAGTCAAGCACAAGCACTTACCTTAGTAATAAAACATCTGCAAGGAAACAACCAAGCTCTGACAGCACCCTTTCAACTCCGAGCTACAAATATTCTCCTCTGTCAGTGACTTGATGGCAAGTAACAATCAATCTTTGTTCCAGGCCATTCATTGACATCATCCGAGGTTTGCTTACAATTCCACAACTGTATCTCACAGTGACTTGGAATAAGATCTTAAATTGTAGAACATAACCTCTATTTAAAAAGCCCTAAAACATATTTTGTGTAAATTGTTTTTTATTCTCATTCCCCACTTTTAATTCTAAATTTATATTTTCCTATAAACCATCAACAGATTCCCAACAGTTGACAGTATTTGTTTTACATACAGGCTACCATTTTTCGGCTGCAAAAATCTTGAGGATCATTAGATAGCAGCAAAGAAACAGGCTGTAGTTTTGCTGAATATCTGAATTTTTGCAGCCCACAAATGACAAAAAGAGAGTAATATTTGACACAAATCTGGCATATGAAATCTGGCATATTAGTAGTCTTCAACTTACGACCACAATTGAGCCCCAAATTTCTGTTGCTAAGTGAGACAGTTAAGTGAGTTTTTTTCCCATTTTATGACCTTTCTTGCCACAGTTGTTAAGTGAATCACTGCAGTTATTTGTTAGTTACATGGTTATTAAGTGAATCTAGCTTCCCCATTGTCTTTGCTTGTCAGAAGGTCGCAAAAAGTGATCATATGAACCCAGGACACTGCAGTCATCTGAAATCTGAACCAGTTGCCAAGCATCCAAATTTCGATCACATAACCGTGGGGATGCTGCAATGGTCATCAGTGTGAAAAATGATTATAAGTCATTTTTTTCAGTGCTGATGTAACTTCAGTCACTAAACAAATGGTTGTAAGTCAAGGAATACCTGTACTTATATCTAATCTGACAACTATACTGTCATCAAAAGTACTGTATATTCAAGCTGTTGTAAATTTTGCTTTAACATAGACTATGCTTGACAGGAGTTAAGCATACATTAGAAGCCATAGGTATTTCTAATAATGTATAGTATTCACTAACAAACATAATGAATTCATCACAGTGCATTTACTGGTAGTAAGCTAAATATTAGGAAAATATTTATGGAGAGATTTATGGAATCCATAGCACTGACATCAAAATGACAACATGCACTTGATAGTATAATCATGACAATGCCACAATTAAGTGATTATATAATACCATTAGTGGCATTTTCATTAAACCTGCATGTATCAAAAACAGCTACATTTTAATAGATACACTATGGAAGTAGTATATGAAACAACTGAAGGGTTTTTTTTTTTGTTAAGTTTCTAGTAAGTTTTCATTGAAAATTATACCAAAGTGAATAATAAATCAAAATGATGATGTCAGTAGAACTTGGAGTTTGGTTGATTTACAAATCTCTAGATCACAGATATCTGTAAACTGGGTTTCAATTTTAGTATTTCATTGATTGTTTGATTTAATTTATATCCCATCACAATGTCACAACTCTCAATGATATACAAGATCCAAAAAGAAAAAAAAAATACAACATACAAAGTAAGATTGAAACATAAACCTAAGAGAATCAAAATAAAAAACAAAACCAAATTGATAGCTATGCCCACTGAAACAGTAAAAATAAAAATTATAAGATGGCATAGGCAGTAGTAATTACATTTATTCCCACTTGATTATATTTGTGAGAAGGGGAGAGGGGAAGGGGAGGAAGAGGATGGAGAAGGAGAAAAAGGAGGAGGAAGAGGGGAGGAGGAGGACGACGAGGAGGAGGAGTTTAGTTTAGTTTACTTTATTGTCATTGCACCTTGTACAACAAAATTAAATGCCATCTTCAGTATACATTATACATAAAAAATAAAACAAAAACACACATCCTTCACATTCTATACAATTGAATTGAAAAACCGATATTGCATTAATATTGAACTATACCGTAGAATTCAATATA
>QLTV01002552.1:1895985-1914651 GCA_003457575.1 Thermophis baileyi | reverse complement strand
TTAAAATCATTAAAGCCTAAGAAAGTCCGGCGTGCCAAAAAGTCCGGTAGCAAGCTGGCCAGAATTCAAACCCCCAACGTAAACAGCCAATTAGTTCCTCTGTTATCAGTGACTCACAGACGTTGGCAAAAAGCCCGGGATGAATTAAATTCAACAAAATGAAAGTCCAGAATTCCAAGCCGTAGAAGTCCCAAGAGCAGCAAGAATGTAAAACGGTGTTTCCAGCAGTCGGCTTCAGCGTGCTGAAGCCTTAAATAGCCTTATGGCGTGGCCAATCAGCCTGCAGATTTACATGCGAGGAGAACTCCTCCTGCAGAGCCACTCCTGCCTGCTAGCTGCCCTGTGTGCCCTAGCATCAAGCAGAGGCTCCTCCTCTTCTCCTGAGTCACTCAGCTCCAACTGAGGAAGTGCAGAAGTCCCTGGTTGGCTGTCATCCTCTGGCACTGAGTCCCCCTCGGTATCTGACTCAGGTGCCAGGTGCACAGGATGATATTGCCATGCCTCAGTCGGCTCTTGGTCCTCTGGATCCATGGACGGATGCGCGGGACTCGGGCAAGCCACAACAGCTGCAATGGAGAAATGGGCAACAGAGCAGCTGGCATGAGGGAAAGAGGAGGGAAAGTGGCATCCTTCCCTTGTGCCGGCCGCTCCGTTGCCCATTTCTCCATTGCAGTGCAGCGCAGCGCCCAGGATCCACTTTGATAGCAGGGGGTGGTGGGTAATTTAACAACCGGTTCGCCTGAACCGGTGCGAACCGGCTGAATCCTACCACTGCAAACTGTTGCAGTATTCCCATGGTCACCTGATCAAAATTCAGATGCTTGGCAACTGACTCATGTTTATGACAGTTGCAATGTCCCAGGGTCACGTGATCATCTTTTGCGACCTTCTGACAAGCAAACTCAATGGGGAAACCAGATTCGCTTAACAGCTGTGTTACTAACTTAACAACTGTAGTGATTTCACTTAACAACTTTGGCAAGAAAGGTCAAAACTCACCTAAACAACTGTCTTACTTAGTAACAGAAATTTTCATCAGAGTTCTGGTTGTAAATCTAGGAATAGCTGTATATGTCATGATGTCATGCAAGTGGCGCAGTGGTTAGAGTGCAGTACTGCAGGCTACTTCAGCTGACTGCTAGCTGCAGTTCAGCAGTTCAAATCTCACCGGCTCAAGGTTGACTCAGCCTTCCATCCTTCCGAGGTGGGTAAAATGAGGACCCAGATTGTTGGGGGCAATATACTGACTCTGTGAACCGCTTAGAGAGGGCTGTAAAGCACTGTAAAGCGGTATATAAGTCTAAGTGCTATTGCTATTGCTAAGTGACATGAAATATATAACTTGCACATTACTTGCAGTTGTGTGTGCTGACATCATGACAGGTATATTGTCACCTGCCTCCCTTGTTTTCCTGCTATCCCATGGTGTGGGCTTTCACATATTCTATATAAGAAAAGTTTTTGTCCCCTGGTTTACAACAAAAGCTTACAACACAATTAAGCTCCAGAATTTCTTCTAACAGCTAACAAATAAGATGAGTTTTATAGATATACATTAACTAAAGAAAGATCTGATCTGCAATCCATCTGATGAAGTGAGCCGAAGCTTCCAAAAGTTTATGCCTTTTTTTAAAGTCTCTGGTTTTTTTGCTACTGTAGACTAACATGGTTCTCCTCCTACATTATTTAAGACAAAATGGGTTTACATGATTTTTTTTAACCAGAGAAACATCTGCATCTGTAGTGCATTTGATGAAGGCAGCTGCAGCTCTGGAAAGCTTATGCCTTTTAGTAAAATGTCTGGATTTTGCTAACATAGAGTAACAAAGCTCTCCTACCATACCAAAACCAAAATGACTTTATGTGGTTTTTTAAACCAGGAAAAGATAGATGCCAGCTGACTCATATCAGCCCTGTTCTCTGGGCTTCAGCAGTCAATTCTGATGACTCTGGAAAAATTGCTCCCACAAAAAAAAAAAATCTGTAGTTGGTTTCTTATACCTTCCTAGCTAGAAATCAATCCTACTGTTGGGAATAGACCTAGAATATTCCAATATTTCTAGAAAAATCCTTTGCCTATTTCATAATAATTTTATTAAATTTTGCAAAACGTACACGTAAAAATTAACATAAATTAGCCATGAGAAAAAAAGATAAAGAGGAAAGAGAGAAATAGAAATAGAAATAGAGGTAAGAAATTAAAATAAATTTAAAAAGGAAAACAAAAATATATACAAAGAATGACTTCTGGCTTCTTCATTCAAGGATATATACGGTAGTTCTCAGTCTACTACCACAACTGAACCCCAAATTTTTGTTACTAAGCGAGACAGTTGTTAAGGGAGTTTTGTCTCATTCTACAACCCTTCTTGACATAGTTGTTAACTCAATCACTGCAGTTGTTAAGTTAGTAATATGGTTGTAAAGGGAATCTTTCTTCCCTGTTGACTTTGGTTGTCAGAAGACCCAAAAGGTGCACTGCAATCATCATAAATATAACAGAATAACAGAGTTGGAAAGGACCTTGGAGGTCTTCTAGTCCAACCTCCTTCTCAAGCAGGAAACTGTATACTATTTCAGCACATGGTTGTCCAATCCCTTTTTAAAAACCTCCAGTGTTTTGGAGCACCCACAACGTCTGGAGGCAAGCCATTCCACTGATTAATTGTTCTAACTGTCAGGAAATTTCTTCTTATTACTAGGTTGCTTCTCTCCTTGATTAGTTTCCATCCAATGCTTCTTGTCCTGCCTTCAGGTGCTTTGGAAAATAAGTTGACTCCCTCTTCTTTGTGGCAGCCCTTAGATATTGGAACACTATCATGTCACACCTGGTCCTTCTTTTCATTAAATTAGATAGACATAGCCAATTCCTGCAACCATTCTTAGTATGTTTTATCCTCCTGTCCCCTAATCATTTTTGTTGCTCTTCTCTACATTCTTTCTAGAGCAGGGCTGTCAAACTCCTGGCCCCTGGGCTGGATGCGTCACATGCTGGTCACACCCTCCCCCGTTTTAGCGAAGGGGAAAAAAGTCCCGATACATCACGTGACACCGCCGTGATAATGTGAGTTTAACACCCCTGTTCTAGAGCCTCAACATCTTTTTTACATCATGGCAACCAAAACAGAACCAGTTGCCAAGCATATGAATTTTGATTATGTGACCATGGGGTTGCTACAATGGTCGTAAGTGTGAGAAATGGTCATAAGTCACTTTTTTCAGTGCCTTTGTAACAATCACTAAATGAAAGATTGTAAATCAAGGATTACTTGTAAAGGACACATTCAGTTCTTAGTTAAACAGAATAATATAATGACCATTTTCCCTAATAAAGATATTTTTTCTTTTTAAAATTTTAATAATCATCAAATACATATGTCATAATTTGGTTTTTCCCCATCCCCTGCAACAAGTCCACAAAGGGCTTCCTAACTGTAGATAAATTTCTTCAGTGACTTTTCTCTCACAAGGGTTGTTAACTTAGCCATCATTGCCAGTTCTGTCATCTTTACTATCTCTGAACAAATCCATTGACTAACAAGTTTAATGATTTAAAATTCTCAGTTTAGGTTGAAAATGAACTCACACCCTCACAATAAGTTTTATCTGTAATTACTTGGATCTCATAATCACTGTCCATCACCCACTCACTTGCAAGTCTTAACTGTAGTACAAAAAAAAAAAAACATTTCCTTGTAGCAGTTTGAATTTTGCCTTCAACATTCCTCATTTTGCCTGCTGTCAGTTGCATACATGGAAAGTTACTTGCATGAATACATTATTGAATATGAGTAGAATGATAAATGTACATAAGCATGCATTCAGTAAATAAATCTTTTTGTTGGGGGGACTGCAAAATGTATATATCATGCATTCAGTAAATAAATTGCTTTTTGGGTATGCATTGTAAACCAAATGAAAATGTAGGTGGTCAATGCACAGGAAGTTGCTGGAGGAGACAAATAGCTTTCAAAATAATAATTTTTGCATTTGAATGCAAAGGTATTTCAGCTGGAAAACCAGAGGGGCCAATTATTCCCTTTGGATGGAAATGCAGGATCAAATACTGTATTTCAGCTTCTCCTAGAATGTAACAGAAGCGAATAATTTATTAACTTTCCTACATGCATGGAAAAAAAAATTCAAAACCCTACAGCTTCATTTGGAAAATACAGCTGCTTGCTCCTTTTAGAACATGGCTTATTGCTTTATTTGGGCTTGTGTTTGAAATATGTGTTATTTTAATGTCTACTCTGTCTCTTGTATCAATCACTGCAGATACCTTTAAAGACAAGGCAGAACCAATGATGGTTAAATTTTGATTAGATTCAGATATGGAATTCCTGTGATCTGGGTTTTTTCCTCCAAAAAATGATTCAATTTGATGTGTTTTATGCCTATCTGTTCCCCAGAAATCATAGCAAACAAAGGTACAATTAAAGCTGAGTTTGTGTACATACTGAAAACACAGCTTAGCTTTTAACAATGATCTATTACAGTTGAAACCAAACTTAGAGATTTCCAAATTACGTAATACATACTGATTGAATTCATGTAACATTCTGAATGTGGCTACTGAATTAACCCACATGGTGCTTTCATGTTATTACAGATTAACAGAGTTGGAAGGGCCCTTGTAGGTCATTTAGCCCCCCCCCCCCCCCCCCCCCGCTCAAGCAGGAGACCCTACACCATTTCTGACAAATGGCAGTCCAATCTCTTCTTGAAAGTCTCAAGTGATGAAGCTCCCACAACTTCCTGGGGCAAGCTGTTCCATTGGTTGATTGTTCTCACTGTCAGAAAGTTTCTCCTTATTTCCAGGTTGAATCTCTCCTTGATCAGTTTCCATCCATTATTCCTTGTCTGGCCTTCAGGTGCTTTGGAAAATAGCTTGACCCCCTCCTCTCTGTGGCAGCCCCTCAAAAAACATTATATTACAATCTAAGCATATGGTCCATATGTGTCTATCAAGCTAAGCTAATAAAAAACTATAAAGTGAGCACTAGCCAGGTTGAGCATCTTGTGTGAATGCAGGCATTAAATCTGGCTTAAACAATCAAAACTAATCTTATGATTATTGTATCATGCAACATACTGTAATTATTTAGAAAACAGATTGAACTGCATCCCAAATGAAATTCTGTTTCTATGGAATTTTGTACAAGGCAATCATAGTGTTCTGCCATTTCATAAGTGAGGTTCACAGATGCACACTCCATCACACTATGTTCATGAATGTTACAGCCAATGTATACACACATAAATTAGTTTTCTTAGTGTAGCCAGACAGATGTTTCAACAACAACAACAACAACAACAACAAAGATAAGCAGGCAAAGAAGCCCAAAAACCCACTGTGGAGAGGTTGCAACAATAACTAAGCTAAATTATCCATGCAACAAGCTAGGATAATTTTTTCAGTCCTAACAGAAAGTGGTGGCAACAGAACATGAGACTTCCGTATTTACCAGAAAGAAGTCTGTTTTATTCAGTCTTGCCCCATTCAAGCAGAAATATTCTGGAACCCTAATAAGATAACATCAAGGGATAACTTTCAAAGAGATAGAAAAATCTTCCTTCTCTCCATATATCAAGACCATTGTCACATCTGCAAATCACATCTGCCAGAAAATTAGCTTTCATTACTAACTAAAGAACTTCCATTATTGAGGCTTTTCCTTCTAGGAAAACTGCCCAGCCCTTAATTATTATGGTTGCCTTTATTTTAAATCCTTCTTCACTCAGTAAGATCCTTCTTAAGGTATAGTGACCAGAATGGTACACAATATTTCAAGAATAATTTCCCAACAGATTATTGTATCTGTAGTGTTATTTTCAGTTCATTTCCTAATGATTCCCTGCATAGTATTTTTCTTTTTAAATCAGCAGTCGCCTCTGGTTTATACTGCTGTTCTCTTCGTTGTGGTGCTACTTTTTCAATCATTTTGTTTTTCTATCTCACTGTTCTCAGCACAAGCAGCTCTTCCGTGTCCCAGGTGGATTGTGTGATTGCAAACAAAAGACACTAAAAAAGAAAGAAAGAAACAAGACAATCTAACCGTAGTAAACAGCATAATCGTTATATAATAGGAGGCCAGCGTTTCTTCCAGACCAGTAATCTTTTTGGAATGGAAGGAAGAAACTAAACTCTGCCAATGTTGCCTTTAGAGATGGAAAGAATTAGCTTTTTAATGGAAAACACAACCATTCCAGAAGGAAGATAGGAAATTTCAGGAATGCCTGATTTTATCGTTTATGGGAGGATAAGATACTAGAGCTCCAATTGCCTTTGAAACTCACTTGCATTCCCCTTCCTCACCATAATGGGCAGAGGTGGGTTCCTACCGGTTCTATCCGGTTCTAAAGAACTGTTAGTAACTCGGCGATGATGTCACAGAGCCGGTTCTGTCGGTGTCTCTGTGGGCGCCGCCATTTTGGATTTTGCTTCTGCGCAGGTGCAGAAGCTATTTTTTGATTGCTGCGGACGTGCACGGCGCAACCCTGAGCGAACCGGCAGCAAAAGGATCCAGAACCCACCCCTGATAATGGGCAATATAAAAATTGCACAATGTATTAAAGCTACTTCAAAGGAACAAACAACTTCCTAGAATGCTAAAATCTTGTCTTTCATGTATCTAAATCAGTGTTTCTCAACCTTGGGGACTTTAAGATGTACAGTATGGACTTCAAGAACACACTTCTTAAAGTTCCTGAGGTTGAGAAGCACTGGTATAAACAGTAGCTTCACACAACTCTCTTAACCAACTTAGATAAAGACTCACAGATGCCTTCACACACTATTCAAAGTTTGGTTAATGAACCCAAACTGCTTGTTTAATTTATAAATCAATATATTGTACAATGTCTGATCAATGTCAGCACCACCACCAAGGGGGTCTAGGACAATTAGCTGCAACCACATGGCTGCGCCCACTTCACCACAGGCTCCCTGCCACAGCTGACCACTGCTGGTGTTCATTCTCAGCTGGCCCTCCAGCAGCTCTTTACCCTGCTAATGGTCTGCCTGTGCTCTTCCCCTGCACCCTCACTCTGGGTGATTTGCCGTGGGACATTGTCCCCGGCCAATTTGCACCATGGGACAAGTAGCCACGCATCCCGGCAGCCAATCTGTGCGCCATAAGGTGGGCCTCTGCCTTCCCAGTGGATGTAGTCACACTGGCTCGGATTCCTGGAGTAGAAACTGGAAAGGTTGGAGGGAAAAAAACATGTGTTTCCCCTGGCAAGAAGCAGAATAATATGACCTTTGTGTGCACCTTTGTGGGAGTGATTCACCAACAACGTATGAGCTCAGAGCAGGCTGCAAGTGATGAGAAGGCAGCAACGGAAACACCAACAACACTATGAGTGGGGTTGGGGCAGCAGCCAGCACTGCTGCAGCTTCTATTCTGGTCAGGAGTGAGGAGGCTGAGATGGGCACTGCAGATGGGATGGGAGAAAGCAAACCAAAGGAACAATTTGATGGGTTCCTGCAGGCTGCTGCCTTCCAGATGTTGCACCCTGTTGCAGGGACCCCCTTGGCTGAAAACTTTAGATTTGTGGTAAGGCAGCAGGTAGGCGGGCAGGCAGAAGTTTGTGGTGCTTCTGAAAGGGGGAGATTGGCTAATAATAGAGTCCTCCCAAGTCGTTCCAAGCACAGGCCATGTTCCATTCCTTCACCAAAGTGATGGAGGCTGACTCATACCTTTATTTATTTATTTTATTTTATTAGTTTGTCAAACATGTACAAGATAGCAGGTATGAATATGAACATGGACATGAACGAAGGAAATGAATACAAATAAATGGGGACAGTAGGACAGGGACGGTAGGCACGCTGGTGTGCTTATGCACGCCCCCTTTATGGACCTCTTAGGAATGGGGTGAGGTCCACGGTAGACAGTTTAAGGTTGAAGCTCTGAGGGTTTGAGGATGTAACAACGGAGTCGGGTAGAGCATTCCAGGCGTTGACCACTCTGTTGCTGAAGTTGTATTTTCTGCAATCGAGTTTGGAGCAGTTTACCTTGAGTTTGTACCGATTGTTTGCCCGTGTATTATTGAGGTTGAAGTTGAAGAAGTCGTTAACAGGTAAGACATTGTAGCGGACAATTTTGTGTACTATGCTTAGATCAGACCGCAGGCGGCACAGTTCCAGATTGTCCAAGCCTAAAATTTCAAGCCTGGTGGCATAAGGGATTCTATTGTGAGTAGGGTGGCGTACTCTTCTCGTGAAATACCTCTGGACCCGCTCAATCATATATAGTGTGGATTCCATCCTTTGTGCTTAGCTGAGCTTGCTGATCCAATTGGAAAACAAGGCTTTGGGTTATATACTGGTCAATGGGATGAACTGTGGTCTTAATGGTGGAGAACTGGATCTCAGGAGATGATGAGGTCTAAGGTGAACTCTAATCTTGGCTTGGCCATACAGGGATATTTTGCTGGCCTTGGGGAAGATGGGCAGTCGAAAGAAAACAAGCAAGCTCAGAGAGCACCAAGGACCCATCATGTCAACCCTGAGCTACAAAGATTCTCCTTTATGAAGATTGTGGTTGTTGACATTCAGGGGCCAAACATGATTTACTTGGGAATTGGCTGAACTCATCCAGAACAAAGACATTCAAAATTACTTACAACAGACAAATATTACACCTATAACAGATGGAATCCCAGCAGAATGTTATAAGGAATTACAAAAACCATTGGGAAACCTACTATTGATAACATACAATGAGGTGTTAGATAAAGGAAAGATCCCAAAATCATGGACAGAGATTCTGATAACATTAATCCCGAAGGACACCACAGAGAAACAAAAGATCCAAAATTACAGGCCAATCTCGCTGCTAAATGCCGATTACAAAATTTTCGCAACAATATTGGCAGAAAGATTAAAAAATATACTTACTGGAATTATTCATTCAGATCAGAATGGCTTCCTCCCGAATAGACATATAAAAAACAATATAAGAACAATATTGGACATTCTGGAATATTATGTAACACATCCAGGGAAATCAGTAGCACTTATATTTCTCGATGCGCAAAAAGCGTTTGATAATTTGAACTGGGACTTTCTTATTAATCAATTAACTAAGACGAACTTTGGTGAAAAATATATTAGAATGATTAAAACAATTTATTCAAATCAAACTGCAAGAATAATCATAAATGGAGAAATAACAGATGGCTTCAATATATCAAAAGGAGTTAGACAAGGATGTCCCCTATCCCCTTTACTATTTATCTTCTCAATAGAAATATTAATGCAGTAAATTAGACAAAACTCAGAGATTAAAGGCCTAAGAATTAGGGAACAAGAGTATAAAGTACAGGCCTTCGCAGATGAACCAATAGAAGTAGGACCAATACTATTAAATGAAATAAATCGATTTGGTATTGTAGCAGGTCTAAAAATTAATAGGTTAACAATTCTTAATGCCTTTTTGGCAATGCTGTTACAGTGAGCTCTGGGGCTTAGATGGTTTGAGATGAGTACTCCTAGGTCCTTAACAGAGTGAGGGTCATCTACAAGGTCATTTCCGTCCAACTTGTATTTGGCGTTCTGATTTTGATTGCCAATGTGTAGGACAGAGATTTATTAGTTGAGATTTGGAGTTGCCAAATGCGCGACCATTCTGACACATGGTCAAGGTCGCTTTGTAGGGTAGCAGCATTGTCAGTGGTGTTAAATAATTTTACATCATCAGCGAAGAGGACACAGCTGCTTTTAATATGATCGCATAGGTCGTTGATGTAAAGCAGAAAGAGTGTGGGTCCTAGAACGCTGCCTTGGGGGACACCGCTGTTAACTGGTGCCAGATTTGATAGGGCGAGCTTAGTTTCAACAGTAGTGTGTCGTGCACCACTGAATCAAAGGCTTTGCAGAAGTCTATGTAAATTGCATCTATTGCTTTAACCTGGTCAAGATGTGTGGTCCAAATGTTTCTGCAGTGTAGGAGTTGCAGATTACAGGACAAATTTTTCCTGAAACCAAACTGCTTGTTAGAAAGCAGGTTGTTTGTTTCTAAGTGGAGGGTGATGGATTGGTTTATAATTGATTCCATGACTTTACAGGTGATGCAACACACTGAGATTGGTCTGTAATTTTCTATTAGACTAGGGTCTCCCTTTTTAAAGATAGGTATGACTGTGGCTAATGACCATAGGTCGGGCAAGGAGCTGGTTCTGAAAGATACCTCATAGATTGTGCATAGAGGTTCAGCTATGGCAGTGGCAAGCTTTTTTAAGATACCATCATCTTTCTTCCTCTGTTCAAAGCCTGTAAAGGAATGTGAGAATGAGCTTGTAAGATGGGGGAAGAGAGATGCTACCTAGGGAAAGATCAGATAAAAATGTGAAGAGCCCACAACTGAGTAAACGGGCAGAGAAAGAAACTTAGAAAGGATCCACCCTAACTAACCAGACAGTAAAACAAGATGGTGGAAGATTTGTACTTTCAGACCTGCAAGGTTCTATTAATGTGCCTTATAATAAAATAGAAGTTGCTCATCTGCTCAGGTTTCCAGTGAGGTCTACTTGGGAGGCTGACAACGCTCTATGAAGTTGATAGGAAGGGCGAAAAAGTTGGTAGCCTTGCTCTAAATATTAATTCACCTCCCTTTTGACAGTAGGAGAAAGGTTCAACAGACTGTTAAATCACCTTTGGTGTTCATGTGACATGGCTGATTGGGGTATTTTAGTTTAACACCCTTGACTCCTGGAACCTTTGCTGCATTTCTGTATTCATATGGCCCCCAGCAGCTCAGTGGATCAGCAAGAATGGCCTAGTCCAGGGGTCGGCAACCTTAAACACTTAAAGAGCCACAAAGGTCCTAACCGGAAGCCCCCCATTCAATTCTGGAGCCGACCAAAAGTCCGGATCCCCCACCATAGAGTCTCTTCCTAGCGTGGAATCTTTTTCCTCTACCAGTCCTAAACAAAAGCCCTATCAATTGTGGAGCTGAACGGAAAACCCACCCCTTGCCATAGAGTCTCCTCCTGGCACGCCCTGCTCCCCCCGCAACTGGAAGCTCCTCTCAAAATTGTGGTGCTGACCGGTGACAGAGAGCCGCAGCAGAGGGATGAAAGAGCCACATGCGGCTCCAGAGCCGCAGGTTGCTGACCCCTGGCCTAGTCCATAGCAATTGTCTTACCCCAAAAAGAATTAGCATCAGCCACCAACTCATCCTTTTCAATGTCACACGCAATGATGGATTTCTGTGGAAACTTTCCATTTTTCTAACAGCTATTGCCTGTCCTCATCTCCCCCAAGAGCACTGCTGTATCTTTACCCACCTTTTCAACCTTGACAGTTCCTATAGGATGCTGTGATTTTCTGATCTTCCATGGGTCACCGGCTTTGTTTTGTTTTTCCCAGTTGGAGCTTTTGTATAAATAGAAAACTAATCCAATTTCCTGTCATGCAAGCAAAATCTCTCCCACTCGTCTCATCTGAACACTGCCAGTCCTCTCCCTGGTTTTCTTTTTTTTTTCCTTTTCTTTTAATATGTGCTGAACGTAGAAGGATCTGCAACCATATCAGCACAAGGCAATTTGAAAGAGAACAGAAAGAAAACAGGAACGAGGGGAGGGAGAGGGGAGGAATTCATGCATTCTTTTGATTGCACTTCTCTCTTTTTTTTTTCCTTTTCTGTTTGAAAGGTAAAATATCTGGCCAAGGATTTGTCTATTGCAAATAATCCTTTCAGTCAACTCTTATCACCTTTCAAGGATGAATTTCTTGCAATAAAAAAAAAAGTGAGACATACAGTGGCCATCTCCAATGCTTTTTCCCTTAGAAGGTATCCAGTAGTGGGTTCTAAAACCCGTTGCTACCGGTTCGCGCGCGTGTGAAGCTCAGAAGCATCCTGGGTGGGTGGGCGGAGCCTCCTGCTGCTGCCGCTACCAGTTCTCAGAACCGGGCCAAACCGGGAGCAACCCACCGCTGAAGGTATCTAATCCTGACCCTTATGGGAGTCTATCAAGATGTGAAAATGTGAAAATCCAGTGAATATTAGATGGAAGCAGTGTTAGTTTTCTGGATCTCTTTGCTGCCACCTAGTGACAATTCAGATTTTCACAGTCCAAATTTTGTAGCCCTACCTATATCCTTCAAGTCATCTAACAATGGTTTCATGAAAAATGTCCTTCTGCCAAACATTCTTCCTTTTTGAAGAAGAACACAGAGGGAATCTTCAGACTGTATTAGGGTCAATGTCAACTGCCCCTGATGCTTCTCAGTAAAATAAGGGAATAGATCATTTTAAAAATTAATATTGTCCAACTAGAATCTGGTTTGAATTTATTCATTCATCAGAAATGTTTTAAACCATCACTGGGAAAATATACCTTAAAATTTAATTGCGGGGGAGCAGGTCAACCTAGATACCAACTGCAAAAAAAAAAAACATTTTCATAGAGAGATTTGAATATATTTAATACCTGAGTGTTGCAGCTACAGAAACTAAGGAGAGTCCACTCTTTTCATTAACTGAAATGGAAGATGCTGAACATTTAAGACTAAGAGATAGCCATTGTCACATAATATGCAGCAACAATGTGCCAAAATGATTTGCAAAGTGGAAATAGAAAGGATACAGGATTTTATTTGACTGAATTACAAAGAGAAGGACACTAAAAATGCCTTCCTGAGGCTTAATGAAGTAAGATACAATATAGCAATAGCAATAGCACTTAGACTTATATACCGCTTTACAGTGTTTTACAGCCCTCTCTAAGCGGTTCACAGAGTCAGCATATTGCCCCCAACAATCTGGGTCCTCATTTTACCCACCTCGGAAGGATGGAAGGCTGAGTCAACCTTGAGCCTGGTGAGATTCGAACTGCCAAATTGCAGCTAGCAGTCAGCTGAAGTAGCCTGCAGTACTGCACTCTGACCACTGCGCCACCTTGGTATAAACCTTTCACTGTCTATTCATAAAAAACAAGAGCAAGAATTCTAAGCATCAGGGCTGTGGGGCACTATCTTTGAGTTTGACCCCATCCACTCTATGGATCAAATAGTTTCTCTCAGGGGTCTCCAAGTACTGTCTAGTGGTTAAGGCACCAGGCTAGAAAGCAGGAGACAGTGGGTTAAACATAGAACATAGAACATAATATAACAGAGTTGGAAGGGAGGAAGTTGGAAGCAGGAGACCCTATACCAGGGGTGTCAAACTCAAGGCCCGGGGGCCGGATCCGGCCCACGGGGTGCTTAGATCTGGCCTATGAGGCTGCCCTGGAAACAGCAAAGGACCGGCCTGTGGTGCTTCTGCCAGCGAAAACGGATCTTGGGAGGGCCGTGCGTGGCCCTCATGACCTCCGTTTTCACTGGCAGAGGGTTGCAGGAGGCAGTTGTAGCCGAAAACGGATCTTGGGAGCCCGTTTTCGCTGGCAGAGTGCTCGGGCCACACTGGCCACGCCTACCCCCGGTTTAGCGAAGGGGGAAAAAATTGTGATACGTCACGTGACCGGCCCTCAATGAAATTGAGTTTGACACCCCTGCCCTATACCATTTCAGACAAGTGATTGCCCAGTCTCTTCTTAAAAGCCTCCAGTGGATGGAGCACCCACAACTTCTGAAGGCAAGGCATTCCACTGGTTGATTATTCCCACTGTTAGGAAGTGATAACCCTCCAAAGCTTAGCTACACGTTCACAGAAGAATCCAATAAGTAATATATTGCTGAACATGAGCATCTTCAAGCTTCCACTAGGGTAGACATTCAATAATAATAACAACAATTCAAGGGCAGAGAGAACAAGTAAATAGTTCAACCAAACCTGCAAAGAAAACAATGAACAAAAAATATTTGGCTTGAATGCAGAGAGAAAGAACATCATCCCATATGCTTTGCCTCCTCATTTTTAGGGATCTTTTGCCTGAAAATCACTTGCTCAACTTTTTCCTTTGGATGAGCTAATGATAAGTTCAGCTCTTTAGCAGCTGAACCTAAGAGGGGGGTATTTACAAAAAAATATTCTGTTTCCTAGTGCCTATCCATCAGAGGTGGGTTCCTCCCGGTTCGTACCGGTTCGCCCAAACCGGTAGTGACGTGCTGGTGACGTCACGATGATGTCACCGATCCGGTTCGGTCGGTGCCGGTCCATGGGCGCCACCATCTTTTTTTAATTTTTTTAATTTTTTTTTAAAAAAATTCTTCTGCGCATGCGCAGAAGCCGAGTTTCCGGCACTGCACATGCGTCGCCATCTTGTTTTGGGGTTTTAATTTTTTTTTTTGAATTTTTTAAAAAAATTTTTACTGCTCAAAGCGCGCGTGCACCCTCAAGGCACGGCCACGTGGTGCGGGAGGAAGCAAACCGGCAGCGAGGTAAGTTAGAACCCACCCCTGCAATCCATGTAAGCTGTAGAAGGGTTAGCTCAGCGGTTGAGTCTCTACTCTGCATACAGTAGGTCTAAAGATCAAACTTCAGTATCTTCTGCTCAAACAGGAAAGACCTGTTTGAGAGAGCCATTCTTTTACTAAGACTCCAGTTTGTAGAGGTGTTTCTACCGCTAATATTTAGCTATATGAATTAGTATATCCAACAAAGTATTAAATACATTTTTATACCACAATGCTTTATCCTGTTCATTTTCAACTACTTTTTCAACTCTACATTCATTAATGGCACACAATAAATTTACAGGTGTTTCAATTAATCATTTTGACAACTGTGTTATGTCCTTGTTTATAATCCGTGATCTTCTTGCACAAAATGAATATATGGTCTATCATTTCTTCAGCTTCTTTGCACAATCTGCACTTTGAATCATTTCATGATTTTTAATTCTGTCCTTGATTGCATTAGTTTGAATAGCTTGTTTTTGAGCAGCCAAAAATCAAGCCTTCAGTTTCTTTTTTAATGTTCCAGTTATAAGCCGTTTCCAGATTTGATCTTTATTGACTCTTCCCTCAATTTTTTTGTAGAAATTGACCATGTAATGCTTTTCCTTGCCATCATTCTGTGTTATTATATTATTTTCATATTCATGGTTTGTTTCCTGTACATTCAGTAAGTTAACAATACTTTTCTTAGATCTTAGCAGTATTATTCCACTATGTGAACTTTACATAGAGTTTGTTCATTTCCATTCCCCATATCTATTTATTTTAATTAAAAAGGACATAAATTTAGTTTAAATCAGATGATAATTCTTTAAATACATCCTTTAAGCAACATTTTGTCCTAATCTACATTTTAAAGCAGATTTTAATCCTAGATTTGAGACAATTCATATGCTGAGCACAAGTAGATTCAAATCCATATATTAGCCTGGAAAAATGTGCATCAGATTGGTTTGCTTAGAGATAAAGTTGGAGCAAATATCTTAAGCATCCCTAAACTGTACAAGAGAAATCTGTTATCCAAAATGGGCGCGTTCTGCCTACTAAAGTCCCAACTGAACCTTGATTGCTTATAAAAAGCTCAAATTTAACTCATGATTAAAATACAGAGAATTTGTTCTAACCCCAGTAAGGCCTTTGTTTGTTTGATTGTTTGTTTCTTTTCTTTTCTTTTTTGCTGGAGTGTTTTAGGCTTCACTTCTTAAGCAAAGATTTACAACGTGTAAAGCTATGCTTTGCTTAGAATAATCAATTCTTATTTTAATATACATTTTTCCTTCAGATTTATTTCCCCTGGCCGTGGGAAAGATTAAGCAGCTGAAAATAGACACAAAAACAAATGTGGCAAGAAATCTGCTGCTATTGATTTCAGATTAAGAGAAGTTACATGCACCAGTTGGAAAGTCATTTGTTCTATTGTTTTCAGTTTCAGCAAGAACCCCCCCCCCAAATCCATTACCAGCACTGCCACCTGTACTCCCCAAAATAAAAAAAAGTTTTCCTAGTTGCTGCACTGGCAATGAAGGAATTTTTACTTTAAAAATTAGGAACGGTAATCCGATTCACATATACGGATAGTTCTCAACTTACCACACTTCATTTAGTGACCTCACAACGGCACTGATAAAAGTGACTTACGGCCATTTTTCACACTTACGACTGCTGCGGCATCCCCATCAGGGGTGGTATTCACTTACCTTCCCTACCGGTTCGCAAATGTGAGCACACGTGCTGCCTCTGTGCATGCGCACAGCCTTCCGTGGATGCACACAGCCTCGAAAATGTAGATAAATGGGACGTCATTACGTCTGGGTGGGTGGGCAGGCCCACCGGCAGTTGGCGCTACTGGTTCGCCCGCAATCCCCTAACATTCTGAAAATAAAAAAGGATTTTATTGGATTCATTTTCCTTCTTGTCACAGAAAGAGTCCTAAAAGAAGTGCAGGAGAAGTAGCATGGGATAGGTGTCAATTGGATGAAAATAAGACGGTAAGACCAGTTTGGTGTAGAGCATGGGTGTCAAACTCAAGGCCTGAGGGCCTGATCCGGCCCGTGGAGTGCTTAGATTTGGCCCGTGGGGCTGCCTTGGAAACAGGGAAGGACCAGCCCGCAGTGCCTCTGCCAGCAAAAACAGAGCTCGGGAGGGTCGTGCGCAGCTCTCCCAAGCTCCATTTTTGGCTGCGATGGCCTCCTGCAACATTCTGCCAGTGAAAACGGAGCTTGGGAGGTTGCGAGTGCTCGAGCCACCACAATAGCAATAGCAATAGCACTTAGACTTATATACCGCTTTACAGTGCTTTACAGCCCTCTCTAAGCGGTTCACAGAGTCAGCATATTGCCCCCAACAATCTGGGTCCTCATTTTACCCACCTCAGAAGGATGGAAGGCTGAGTCAACCTTGAGCCGGTGAGATTTGAACCGCTGAACTGCTGAACAGTCAGCTGAAGTAGCCTGCAGTACTGCACTCTAACCACTGCGCCACCTCGGCTCTGTCAAGGGCCCCTGACACCAGTGATGTCGAGCTGGCCACACCCACCCTGGCCATGCCCACCCAGTCCCCCAAAGTCAAACACAACCCTGATGTGGCCCTCAATGAAATCGAGTTTGACACCCCTGGTGTAGAGCTTAAGAGCACCAAGCTAGAAACTCGGAGACTGTGAGTTCTAGTTCTGGCTTAGGCACAAATTCAGTTGGATGACCTTGGACCCATCACTCTTCCTCAGCCCTAGGAAGGAGGCAATGGCAAACCACTTCTGAAAATCCTTGCCAAGAAAACTGCAGGGACTTGTCACCTGAAATACAACCCTGACTTGCAAAGCATATAGAGACAGAAAAATGAATAGGATGTCCAGGAAAATAATGGTTAGTGTCGATAAGCTGCTAGCTGATAACCTGACAACTCTCAAAGAAGCATCATGGTGTGCCGGACATGCAAATGATCCTGCAAGTGACATTATGATTGGGAAGAGACAGAAAAAAAATGTCTCAGGTGCAGGTGAGGCATTGGGAAAGTGTGTAAAAATAAGCACAGAATGTAAATTTTATACTAACTTATCTTCAAAGGCAGGTTCTGAGATGCTGGTCTGCTTCCCTCCCTTTCCTCTTCCCTAATTTTTTTTTCTTCTATATTTCAGATGGCAAAACTGTGTTTATTTCTCCTTTATTGTCTTTGTTGTTGTTGTTTTTTCCCCTGAGAGGGCCACTTCATTTGAGTAATGTGGGGATAAGCAAGCTTCAAACTTGCAAGTAAATGAATAAAGGCAGGGATAAAAGTGATCCTGGCAAAACGTGGGGACATTGTGAAGTTCAAGATTATTTTGGAGCCCCAATCTGGTTGTTGCCTAGAAGTGCATGATTGAATAAGTGGTTGAATAAATAGATGCTTTCATCTTCTCCAGGAATGAATAGATTGTGGAGGGGGGGGAAGAGAGAGAGAGAGAGAGAGAGAGAGAGAGAGAGAGAGAGAGAGAGAGAGAGACATCCTATCCCTTTCCGTTCACTTCCATTCCCCGCCGTTCCATTCCATTCCATTCCCTCCCATTCCCTTCCATTCTCTTCCATTCCATTCCATTCCATTCCTCTCTCTCTCTCCCTCCCTCCCTCCCTCCCTCCCCCTCTCCCTCTCTCCCTCTCTTTCAGCATTCAGAAAACTCAAAAATCTTTTTATGATGCTTTTATAATGCATGGTTTTTCTTTGTTCTCCTCTTGTCAAGCCTCTCAAAAAATAGAGAATACAGTAAGCTGTTTGTTTAAAGAAAGCTCAGTAGAATGGAACACTCATAGAAGCTGCAAGGTAAACAAGCATGTGTATTTATTTGATATGCACATCTGAATTACTTTTGGATGACATGCTACTCCCCCCCCCCCCAGTGTTTTGCAGTGATAGGAATAGGGCAGAGAACTGTATGGGGCTTCCTGTTATGGTAGGTGAGAACGGGAGACAGGCAAGAGAATAGTCAGATAAGAGAAAACATAGCCCACTGCTAATGGGTAAAAAGAAAGGCTCAGAAGGGACCTCCCTTAAATTTGATAGATTGCTGGAGGATCCAATCTGGGTAAGTCTCTAGAGAGAAGTTCCCTGAAGATGGGCTCCAGCACAAGCCTGAAAGCTTGGAAGACAAAACCTCTGGTCCTGATGACCAACCCAGATTGGATCCTGCAACATTATCCTGGGACATGTATATTTGTCTTCATTCATGAAAAAATATGTTGATCTGAAGGGGTTAATTCAGAGTGGAGTGGAGTGGAGTGGAGTGGAGTGGAGTGGAGTGGAGTGGAGTGGAATGGAATGGAATAGAATAGAATAGAATAGAATAGAAT
>QLTV01002552.1:1875569-1892452 GCA_003457575.1 Thermophis baileyi | reverse complement strand
AGTATAGGGTTGAATGTATTGGTTCAGTTGTACATTCATATAGTGTCCAGTTAATATGAGGTAGGTCGAGATCACCAAGAAAAATAAGAGGGTGTGGGTAGGAGGCTGCCCACGATAGTAGTGAGGTTAACTTGTTCGCATGTGTGATGTCGTAATCAGGGGCTCTGTAACATAGTAGAAAGCGAAGTGTGGTATTTAAGGACAGTTCGCAGACTATGGTTTCTGGTAGAGCGAGATCATGTTTAACTTGAATTTTTTTTAGGTTTAGTGATTTTTTATAGAAGATGGCAACTCCACCTCCTCTGCAGGTTTCGCGATCGGACCGGTAAACATGATAGTCTCTTACTTTGATAATGGAGTCAGGGAGGGATATATGATGGGAGACATGCCCCTATGCCATGTAGGGGTTTATAGGTAGCAACTAAGACCTTAAATCACAATACAGGTGAATATCTGTAGCTCGGATGTAGGATGAGGGTGTAGATTCATTCTCCGAGCTTGTGGGTTTCTGAATGTTTCGTTACCAGGCTAGGTAACATCTTCAGCAGAATTTAGGGGATGTCAGTGTTGGTGTTCTTCTGTTTATAAAGGCTTTGTGTGGTCAGTAGGTCTTGTGATGGTGAGGTCATGTCAGGTGAGGGTCATGTTGTGTGGGTGTGTCAAGCGAGGGTCTTGTGGTGAGTCTTGTGATGGATCAGAAGTGTGGGTCACTAGTGAGAGTCTTGTGATGCATCTTGTGATGGGGAGGTTACATCAGGTGAGGGTCATTGGGAGGTGAAGTACTGGTTGGGGGGGGGCTAGCGTGGGATGGTTGTGGATCAGTGCTGTCTCTGGTTGGTTGTGCAATTGTTTTGAATTCTGAGGGGTTTGTAGGCTGGTTGTAGGTCAATGTGTCTCTTGACACATCTGTTGACACATCGACCTACAACCAGCCTATGATCCCCTCAGAATTCAAATTCGGAAACCAACCCACAAGTTCAGAGAATGAACCTCCACCTTAAATCACAGCTTGAAGCAAAATTGTCACAAATCCAGCTCACAAAGAAGAGGTATTACATGTCCCTATGCATTGCTTGTACCGCTGCATTCCGGACCATTCAAATCTTCCGGGTTGTCTTCAATGGCAACTCCATGTAGAGTGCATTGCATGAAGCTGTAATATAACCATGGCATGAGTGATTGTCTGCCCTTTTTGTACAGACATTGTGACATCACACATAAGTACAAAAAAGGGCAGAGCTTATGTCATAACTGCACAAAACATTGGATCTTGTGAACATCTCAGCTGACAGTAAACAATTACTGATGCTCTAGTTAACCAGAGAGCAGACATTTTCTACTTCCATTCTGCCTTTTTTCTCTCCCTGGATTCCCCTCCTCCATCCCCAAAATTGGGAGAAAAATTCAGATAGATACAACTGAAGTCAGTGACAATATGAGCAGACTGTTGGGGTTGTCCATCCCCTTTCTCTTTCTGACCCATCTGATCTCTCCGATGGGATAGGAGATCGGATAGGAAAAAGTAAAGGATGAATAAACATGGCTAGAAAGTGGCTTTAACAGAGCCATTTGAAGACATGGACACTGTTATGCAGGTGTAAATCCTTGATGCTAGGTCTGCATGCAATTGGAAAAAAGCCACAATTTAATTCAAAGTAATAGAAAACTTTAGGAAACTCTGCTGGCAGATTGCAATATCTATTTTTTTTAAAAAAAGGAAAGGAATAACAGGAAATTGCAAAAACTCCAGTTCCATTTCAAAACCCAAATTATCTGGATTCCAAAACCAGGTAAGAAATCAGAAACTCTTGGAAGCACACTTAATAGCTAGGCATATACATGCAGTACTAATATAGCTCGGATCATCAGTTCAGTTCTTGTTTAGAAGCACAAGAAGATGAGAGGAGAAGAGAGGAAAAACATATCATTGATTGCACTTTCCTATCAAATGTCAAAGCCGACCTTTGCTGATCCTCCCATCCATTTAGGTTGGCTGCCTCATCTAATGCTGACATGCTCTATCTACCTCTAATGTGTCAACATTTGAGATATGACCTGCCTGGCATTTTGTTCATCTCATCTGAAGAAGAGAAATTAAACTGGAGGGCTGGAGAAGACCAGAGTGCAAAATAACCATGCATATTTTGCTCATGTCCTCCTTTGGTTGTTATCAAAGCAGCTGATCAGGAAGATATTAAAATGGATTTGCTTTTTGCACTTAAAACGCATTTGTACCTTTTTTTCCCCGTGTCCATAAACAAGGGATCTAGTATGTTCTCTTGTTTTTTTTTCAAGCAATCAAGTTTGTGATGTTTTGTCTGTCTGTCTCTGTCTCTAGCTACCTATTTATACAGTATTCCCACATGTTCCAAATACAGACTAATTTGTGATTGTTAACAATCTCAACCCAACACCATAAATCAAATCCCAAGGTTTACACTAAAGCACAACACATTATATGGTGTCTAAATAACAAGGTTTAGGGTGGCATTAATAAAGCACGGTTTTAATGGATCTATTCACTAAAATAGCAGCAACTTCTTTGCAAGGTTTTATGAAACCTTTAAAAAAGGCCCATATGTTTTCATGAATAGCAGAAAGGTGCTGTGTTTGGGCTCACAAAAGTTTAGAAGTTAGAAGTTCTTCTTCTGAATCATCTCCAAAGCAGGCATAACCTTAATGCAATTTTTGTTATATTTGTCCTTTTCAATTAGAAGTTCAGCAAAGCTCACAGAAGGGAGATGTTCCTTTGTTGTATCCTCACAACCCAAGTGTAAAGTAGGTTGGGTTGAAAGATGGTGACCATCCCAAAGTCATCCCAAAGTCACCCCATACCAGATAGAAATTTAACTTTAATTTTGTTTGCTGCACAGATAGTCCTTGACCTATGACTTAGTGATTACTCAAAGTTAGAATGGAACCCCCAAAAGGTACACATCAGAGGTGGGTTCCTGCCGGTTCGGACCGGTTCTTTAGAACCGGTAGCGGGAATTCCCCCCCCCCCCGCGATGACTGGCTGGACACGCCCCAGAACTGGCTCTCTCGGTGGCACCATAGGCGCCGCCATCTTGTTTTTCACTTCTGCGCATGTGCAGAAGCTGTTTTTTGCTTCTGCGCATGCGCCGAAGCTTGGTTTTTAGTACTGTGCGTGCGTACCTGGTACACATGACCCAGTTCCAAAGTTCCAACAGCTCCCCACGCCACAGTCAGTTTACCTAAGGTCTTAATATACAGGGTTGAAGGTGGAATGAGATTCCCAAAATATTGCAATTCAGGAAATATTTAGAAAATGTTTGGTATATGAGAAACTAATTTAACAAAAAAAAAATGCTGATTCTTTATCATGTCTATGGTGAGAAATAAATATCTATGTACTGTATATACAGTATGTATATATCACTAGATTCATGGTAGTTTTAATTAAAATGCAGAAAGACTGGGCATATTATATTCTTAACTGTGTACTTCCTCCATTCTATTATCTTTCATCCCACTTGTTAAATTGTTCCTCCTTTTGTCTAGATGGCTGTATTTTGACTAAGGATCTCCACAAAGAAGAGAAATCTATTTTGTAAGTATTATGCTATCAACTTCCCATTTGTTTAAGATCCCAACCCAGAAAGACATTTCTTTATTCCATCCTCACCCATCTCAAGGCTTCTGAACTCGCATTCTGAAAACCATCTCTGGGCCAAAGCCTGGTACATCTTAGTTCAGATTAAGCCTTGAGCTGGGAAAATGATTCATCTGTTTTGAATCCCTGCAACTATTGCTGTCAATGCAAATACCATCTCCAGAAATACAGCTCATGTGTGGCATCAGGCTATAAAAATAAACGTAGAGATTTATCCACTGAAAGTAGAAAAACAACTGAGGGCTTTTCATGGTTACTTCAATAGAACAGATGGGCATGGAGAAAAGGAACTGATTAAAATCAAAGAGTTGACTTAAAGTTCTCATACTCCAAGCCCTGATTCTCTGGAACCAAGCTACATAATATTATCCTTGCTTCGGGCTTTGGGGATATCATTTTGCCCCCAAGACAGGAGGCTCACTGCTATATATTGCTTATTGGCATATAGGCAAATGTTTCTGTCCTGTCAATAGGATGTCATTCTTCAATAAAAATTAAAAATGACGCAGCGAATCAGTGACAGAAAGAAAAAAAAAGGAGAGAGAGAGAGACAACCAATTGGGGAAAAATATGGCTTGATGCCTAGAAAATCTCAATAAGGTATAAGAAGAAAAGAATAGTTAATTAAGGCTCTTAGATTATGCACTCCTACTTCCTGTATTCAGCCAGAATTTTTGAGAGCTTGAAGAGAATAGAAAGCATAAGGCTGCCTGTTCAGTCTGTAGATACTTGTCCTTTTTTTGTACTGATAATGATGCCTTTAATAAATTGTTCCCTCTTCAAAAAAGAAGAGTTAAGTAATTCAGAAATCTAAGAAAAAAATCAGAAGGAAGAAGCTTAAGGACGTTCTTAACTTTGCAAATGTAGCTGGGAATTTTAAGAAATGGTCTAATATACAATGTTTCTCAACCTTGGCAACTTTAACATGTGTGGTCTTCGACTCCCAGAATTCCCCAGCCAGCTATGCAGGGAGAATTCTGGGAGTTGAAGTCCACACATGTTAAAGTTGCCAAGGCTGAGAAACACTGGTCTAATACATTTGTAGGCCCTTGAAGGGAACACACAGATAGTCCTCAGCTTACCACCATTTGTTCAGCAACTGTTGAAAGTTACAATAGCATCGAAAAAGCAATTTACAAGTGATAACTATACACATGTATAGATATGACCCTTAGAGCACATGTTCAAAATCTGGGCACTTGGCAACCAGCATGTATTTATAATGGTTGCAGTACCCTGAGGGTCATTCCCAAGTCGCTTCCTACAAGTAAAGTCAATAAGGGAAGCTGGATTCACTTAACGACCACAATGATTTGCTTAACACCCATGGCAAAAAGGTCATAAAATAGGGTGTGACTCACTTTACGACTGCTGTGCTTAGCAATGGAAATTCTGGTCCCAATTGTAGTCGTAAGTCCAGGACCACTTTGCTGCTCTTCGGTCATCTGGGAGTCCAAGATCCAACTACTGTACATAAACCAAAGAGAGACTATCATGACTGCAAGATGCTAAGCATATAAATTTAATAAATAAATCTAGGCACCAACTTATTTTATTAAGTATAGAAGATGCAATTCAGATATGAGGTGAGAAGAGGCTGTTCATTTATTTTGAGCCCTTCCTGCACTGACATTCGTGCACCATGTTGTAGAGGAGGATAAACCCGGCCTTGAAGAAAATATGCAGCAACCATTATTAAAACATGGGCTTTACCCAAGAAAACAGGAAAGAGTGAGAAAGAAACTCAGGATTGGTCTTCCTTGACTTTCTTTGGTATAATGGAGAGGGAAAGAGAAAGACAATACTGGATTAGTCTCATATTAATCACAGCCTCCAGTGACAAAATCAAAATCTAGTAAAGGCAGTTCAGAAGTCTGAATTGATTTATCTATCAGCTCTCGTAAGGGTCCTTATTAGAATATGCAAAGGACAGAAACCATAGTGGTTAAAACATCAGGTTGGAAACCAGAAGACAATGAGTTCTAGTCCTGCCTTAGGTATGAAAGGCGGATGGTTGACTTTGGGCCAGTCACTTTCTCTCAGCCCAACCCATTCCTTGGGGTTGTTGTTGTGGGGGGGAAAATAGGAGGATGAAAGCAGGAGGAGGAAGTATTAGATGAGTTATTTATAAAAAATAATAAAGGTGGTATAAAAATAAATAATAACATATAATTAATAACTCCCTGCAACTGCAGTAGAGTGAAGACATGCAAGATCACAGGTTTTGCATGGGGATACCAAAATTCATTTGAGGTCCAGATACCTGTTTTTTAGAGCTAGTCTTGCTGAGAAAAAAAGAATGATTTAAATTGCATTTCCAACCTTTAATAAAGTTCATTTAACAGTATATTCTAGTTTTTTATTCTCTTGTTATAATGAAGTTTAATTTTCTTCAATGTCTCAAAAACACACTTATATGAAAGCCTATCATCACGTCTCTGGGACTGAGTCATTCTTTTTTTTTTATTCTTCCCCCAAAGGAAAAATAGGATGGAAACCACTATTTTAGTTTATGTTGTCTACGTCTACTTCTATATCTATGCTAAGTCTATGTTGAGAGAGAGAATATTATATACATACATACAGTACATATATATATTCTTTAGAAGGCCAGATCCTGAAGATGAAACTCAAATACTTGGGCCACCTAACGAGAAGGAAGGACTCACTGGAGAAGAGCCTAACGCTGGGAACGATTGAGGGCAAAAGAAGAAGGGGACGACAGAGAATGAGGTGGCTGGATGGAGTCACTGAAGCAGTCAGCGTGAGCTTAAATGGACTCCGGGGGATGGTAGAGGACAGGAAGGCCTGGAGGAACATTGTCCATGGGGTCGCGATGGGTCGGACACGACTTCGCAACTAATAACAACAACAAATACATATTCAAACACATACTCTTTTAACCCTCATAGGTGGTAAGTGTCTTCCTCAATCTTGGGTCCTCTACCAGAGACCTGGTAATTTGAATATTCTGCACAGTATTTTAGCTGTTCCTAGCACTGCACTTTTCTGGACAGAGAGCTCTGATGTTGTTCCTGTATGTGTTGGAGGCACTCTTCCTGCTTAGTAGTCACAGCCCCAAGTGCTTCTACCACTACTGGGACCACTTTGGCCATTACTTTCCATATTTTCTCTGGTTCCTCCTCTTCAGGCCCTGGTATTTCTCTAGCTTCTCATCCTCCTTCCTGATATTACTGTCACTTGATACCGCTATACCTACCACTATCACTGTCTTCTGGTCCTTGTCTACTAGATAAGAGATAGACCAACTATGTAACTGGAGAGGATGTCTTTTTCTAAATGTCTATGTCTAAGTCTATATATCTATGTCTATGTCTATATGTCTATGTCTTGAGCTGAGATGCTTAAGGCTCCTATGTATTTCTTGGATAGCAAAGGTGACCAACAAGCAAGACTGGAGCATTTAATATCAGACATGTCACTGGAAGGAAAAATTATGAAGCTGTGTCTTATTTATTTTGGCCATGTCATGCACGGGAATTCACTGGAGAAAGAAACTAAGTTGGGAAGAGTTAGTGGTAAAAGGAAATCAGTCTGCCAAAGAACATGATGGCTAGAACACCATCAAAGCTGACACCAGCCAGAGCATAGAAAAACTCAAAGGAGTAGTGCAAGATCAGAAGATGTGGAGAAGCCTGGCCCACAGACTCGCCAATAGTCAGACACGACTGTATGGATATCATCATCATCATCATCTCCGTGTCTAAATCTATGTCTATGTCTTTGTCTATATGTATATACAGTATTTGCCTTGTGCCATCAAACAAAGTGAACAAAGTGGTCCTTAGCTGACTAAGCCAATGTCCACTTATAACCAATTAATGTTTTCTTGGCATTCAGCTTGCACTGCTTTGGATTCCTCCACAGAACCCAGCAGTTCCTGTTAGCAGTTCAAAAAGTTAATTGAAAAAGCTTTATATCACCAAATGGGATTAAGAAGGGTTTTTGGTTTTTTTTTCAAAAAAGAGAGAGAGCGTGCAAAATATGTATTTAAACTTTTCAAATGAATGTTGACATTTATTTAAAAATCTAAGCTGGCAGCTACCAGAAGGTTCACTGCTTATATTAGCTGAGCTGTAACCCCCATTACTTCTTCCCATTCCTTTTGACAAGAACGCTAACCAAAATGACAGCTCAGCCGAGTTTTAAAAGGCTCATCCTTTTGAGGTCCTCCACAGAAGATGGTGCCAGACCAAGTTCAGGGAGAGATAATGGTCGAGAACAATAGATGTCAAATAGGTGGACATTTGGACAAAGGCAGCAATCAACTTTTGCTGAAACGGTTAGAGCAGAAGACAGCTTCTCAAGATGTGGATTGTAGGAAGTAAAATTGCATGTGAGGTTCTCATAAACTTAAAAGGAAAAGAAATTGGTCGTTTGATCCTAAGAATAATGATTCAAGGCTGAATGCCACCTGTAGACAGCACAGCCTACCCAACACAATATCCTTAAAATGTATTAGGTGATCATTTCTATAATGCATGCCCTACCTGCCAGATCAGAAAGAATGTGTAGAAACAATTGGAGAGAGATAATTCCATAAGTAATTTGGTTCCAAGCCATGAAGGGCTTTACAGGTGACAACCAGAATCTGGACTTGCATGGAAGCCAATGCAGCTCATGGAAAAGTGGTATCATTTTTACTAAGTAACTGGCACCAGTAATTGCCTGCACTACTACAGTTTACAACAGTGGAAGCTTCTGAATACTTTTGAAGGACAGCCCCATGTGAAGCGCATTGCAGTAATCCAATCTGGAGGTTACAAGGCAGAGGTGGGTTCCTGCCGTTTCGGACTGGTTCTATAGAACCGGTAGCGGGAATTACCCCCCGCTCGTCGAACCGGCAGTGATTGCCGTCTGGACATGCCCCCGAATTGGCTCTCTCGGCGGCGCCATAGGCAGCGCCATTTTGTATTTTGCTTCTGCACACACACAGCAGCTGTTTTTTTGCTTCTGCGCATGCTCAGAAGCTTGGTTTTTGGCACTGCACATGCGCGCGCACCCGTGCATGCCTGCGTGGTGTGCCCATGTGGTGCGCCCACGTGGCGCGTAAGGAAGCGAACCGGCAGCGAGGTAAGTCAGAACTCACCTCTGTTACAAGGGCATGAACAGTTTATGCCTTGCTAGTCATTAGCAGAACTCTGTGTCCGATTCTCACCAATACTGCAATGTGTGAGGAAGCCTCCTGCATACCACCATCTGATTCTTGCAGGTCCTGATCTCTCATAGAGGTAGTCCTTGGCATATAACTACTCGTTCAATGATGTTTCAAAGTCATGACAGTCTTGGAAAAAGTGACTTATGACCAGAGGTGGGATTCACATAATTTCCCTACTGGTTCGCCCAGTGCACGCACGCTTGCTTCGGTCGCGCACGCACCTTCCGCGCATGTGCGTGTGCCTTCCATGCATGCACGCGGCCTTCCGTGCATGTGTTTTGCTCACACGCACAGCTTGCATGCATGCACGCGGCTTGAAAACGTGGCTAAATAGGATGGCATAGAGCCGGGGCAGGTGGGCGGGTGGGCGGGCCCACCTGCAGGTCGCTACTACCGGTTTGCCTGAACCGGTCTGAACCGGCTGAATACCACCTCTGCTTATGACCTATACTTGCACATAAGACAGTTGTACTGTCCCTGGATCATATGATCACAATTTGGGATCTTGGCCACTGGCTCACACTTATGACCAGTTGCAGCTTCCTGTGGTCACATGATCACAATTTCTGACCTTGTTTGCTAATTTTCAGCAAAAAAAAAGGGGGAAGTTTAACCATCATCATCATGAGTCATTTTATAACCATTTTAAAACTTGTCATAAATTTGAGTCCAAGTTGACTTAGAACTGCAGTGACTTATGATGAAAATTCTGGTTCCAATTGTGGTCGTAAATTGGAGGACTACCTGTAATTATTCTCTCAGGAATAGCAAGGGGATTAAATGCTTACACATATTTGAAGTGAAATTGCCACAATTATAATTCTCAAAAATCATATCAGATATTGATCAATTGATTTACTATGGCATTTGTATTGCTCCCAGCAACACCAACTCTATTCAGCTTATACTTTTCCATACAGTAATTGGATTAGAACTGAAATAATGATGATTAATCATCTGTATTCTCTGCAATTATATAGATATTAACCATTTGAGGCGTCCAAATTATAAATATATGTGGTTTTCTATTTTTCCTTTGTTTTGGTTTATTTTTGATTAGGCTTGGGTATTGCATTTGTTCCAGGGGTGGGTTCCTCCCGGTTCGGACCGGTTAAACCAAACCGGTAGTGACCCGCTGGTGATGTCACGAACGGGTTCAGTTGGTGCCGGTCCGTGGGCGCCGCCATCTTTTTAAAAAAAATTTCCCGATTTTTTTTTGAAATTTTTTTTTGAATTTTTTTCCTTCTGAGCATGCGCTGAAGCCGAGTTCCGGCACTGTGCATGCAGTTGCCATCTTGTTTTCGGCGCTTTTTTTTAAAAAAAATGGATTTTTCATTACTGCGCATGCGCGCGCCCACGCAGTGCGCCCACGTGGCGCGGGAGGGAGTGAACCGGCAGCGAGGTAAGTTGGAACCCACCCCTGATTTGTTCAATAGAATATGATGATAATAGAAAGAATGACAACAATAATAACACTGCAATGTATGAGGAGACCACCATCCCTGATGTTTTCTGTTGTCGATGATTCTCTTTGAGGAATAGCAACCCTGGGCATAAAAAGCTTATACAGATTTTTATTGTCAATAGAAAAGGATCCTTAATAAATTCTGCTAAGTTCTCTGAGTTGCTATTTCATCCTGCTTGAAATTTCAGTGGTCTTACTGGCTCATTCCATTATTTCAAGTATGTCCCGCAGATCCCTACACATGCAATAAAATGCATGCAAGAGGCCTCAAATACATCTATTTATGCATTTAAATGACCTCTATATCTAGAAGCCACTAGTGCATTAATATCACAGCTAGGTCCAGTGTATTTAATCTTATATGCCTCTCTTAATGTTAAGTATCAGTATGAATGTTTCTCAACTTTGGTAGCTTGGAGATATGTGGACTTCAACTCCCAGAATTCCCCAGGCAGCCATGCTGACTGGGGAATTCTGGGAGTTGAAGTCCAGACAACTTCAAGATGCCAAAGTTAAGTATCAGTGTTCTGTGTGGAGATTAACATATGAACAATCTCTCTCAAATTTTGTAATGAATGGATGGTCACTTCCTCTATCCACATGAACAATTCCCCCCAGCCACTTTTAAAGAAACAAGGAGGTCTCGAGAAGACCAGCATTCACATTCATTTAAACACAGATATGGTCTTTTCCGTTATCTGGGATTTCATTTTATCACAATTCTGGATCCCACTGAGAACTCCATTTTGTAAAGGTGATCTCTGGCAGTTCTTCGAAACTCCCTGCTACATTTGCCGGCCTAGAAATTAGTTGAGTATTTATCTCCATTTCACCTGGAGAAGGTGAAATTCCCCAACAATTTCTCAAAAGCAAGACTTCTCTTCAGAAGTAACCCTAGCACCACCACTGAAGAAAGAAAAAATAGAGGATTTAAGAAGTATTTCTTGGGATTTAGTAGTAGAATGGCAAGCTAATATAGTGGTTGTTCAAAGCAAGTCAAGACATTGAGGTGCACCCCTTGGTGACCTCAGCGCTAAAGTAGTCCAAGTACACCATATTCCACTAAGTGGATTTTTTTTAAAAAAGAAACTATCTCCTCTTTCAAAGAAATTCCAAAAGCAAAGTCTCTTCCATTATTTTATAAAGGTAGAAAAACTGTGGCATTAATATTTACAATTAGAGAATATATTTGGAATGTCCTTTTCAGACTTTTTAAGCAAGTTGGTTCTGGGGGAAAAGAACAAAAGTGCAGTTCGGTCTGTTGCATGAATTAAGGATCCTTTCAGATGTCACTTTTGCGTGCGAAAGAGTATATGTGTGCATACATGTAAAAAAAGTGTTTTCCGTGTATAATTAATTTCAGTATCACTTGCAGCTTTCCTTGCCATTGTCCCTACCATTTGGAATATTCTACCCACCCACCCCCCAAAAAAGGTGAGGCGGGTTCCCAATTTCCTTTAGAAAATATCTAAAGACCTCGCTCTGCCATCTTGTTTGGGACTCATAATGGGGTACACAGCTGTGGGGTTCATTAATGCACCTAAAAGCTGTCCCCTCATCTTTTAATTAACTTATAATGTCACATTTTTAACTATTCATGCCCTAAAATTTTTATATTTAGTTTTTATGTTTTTTAACATTTTATTTGTATACTGTCCAGGATTCTGGTGTAATGGAAATGGGCAGTTTCTAAATATGATGATAGATGATAGATAGATAGATAGATAGATAGATAGATAGATAGATAGATAGATAGATAGATAGATGATAGATGTTTTATGTTCTCCCTCCCTCAATAAGTAGTGAAATAGTTAAATGTTGCTTAATTCATTCTTTTCCTGAAGGGAAATCTTTTTTCAAAAGCAAAAAAAAAAAAAAAAAAAAAAAGTGAATGAGAGAGAGAGAGAAAAGATTGTAAATAATGATACTTCGAAAATAATCTCTGAACCTTGCAGCAGCTAATCACATTTTAATTTTGATGTATGGCTCATCCAGTGACAGAAGAGATAGAGAAAATATTTTCTTTTTTTATCATGAAGAAATCAGATTAGTTAAATGAATTAAAAGTCATTGCCAGCAGACCTTGACAAGCTTTGGTAATAAATATCCATGTCTGTTGCTCTGAATAATTTTTTTAAATATTTATTAGGGTTGGTTGCATTGTCAGCCAGATGTTTAGATTGGATTTGGCGTTTTTATCCACCCATCAAATCCCTTCTCAAGGACCTGGGATAGGCAGAGGTTGTTTGATGATGTTAAAGGTATTACACTCACAGGATTTAAGCTGTTCCAAGTAAAGCTGCCTTTTGCAATTGACTGATGGTGATTTTGTGATTGACGCAGGATTTGGGTTTGACTGGTCTAGAGAAAAGAAGGACTAGGGTGGACATGATAGCAGCATTCCAGTATTTGCCACAAAGAAGAGGGAGTCAACTTATTTTCCAAAGAACCAGAGAGCAGGACTAGAAACAATGGAAACTAATCAAGGAGAGAAGCAACCTGGAATTAAAAGGAACTTCCTAACAGTGAGGACAATTAACCAGTGGAACAGCTTGCCTTCAGAAGTTGTGGGTGCTTCACAGGGGTGGGTTCTTCTTTTCTTCACTGCCGGTTTTCTCAGTGCTGCGCCACGCGTGCGCGCGCTTCTCGCACGCATGTGCAGTGCTTAAAAAAAGCTTCTGCGCATGCGCAGAAGCAAAAAACAAAATGGCGCCGCCTATGGCGCCGCTGAAACAACCGGTTCAGGGGCGTGGCAGGCCTGGGTCGCTGCCAGTTCTAGCGACCCAGGCCGCCAAGTTACTACCGGTTCTAAAGAACCAGTCCGAACCGGGAGGAACCCACCTCTGGTGCTTCATCACAGGAGGTTTTTAAGAAGAGACTGGACAGTTACTTGTCTGAAATGGTATAGGATCTCCTGCTTGAGCAGGGGACTGGACTAGAAGTCCTCCAAGGTCCCTTCCAGCTCTATTCTGATTGATTATCATTGCCAATGGTATTCAAATGGTTCTCCAGATCTTTTGGGATTGTACTCAGTGCGCCTATCACTATTGGCACTTTGCTTTCTTTTGCCAATCAATCTGCTTCTATTTGCAACTCTTTGTATTTTATGATTCTCTCCAGTTCTTTCACTTCTATTCTGCGGTCTCCAGGTACTGTCATGTCTGCTATCCAGACTTTTTTGTCTTTCTTATCAACAATTGTTAAATCTGGGGTGTTATATGGCAGTTGCCTGTCTCTTTGAATTCTAAAGTTCCAGAGCACTTTAGCTTCTTCATTTTCTATTATTTTGTCTGTGTTGTGGTCCCACCAGTTCTTGCCTGCAGGCAAATAGTATATCTTGCAGCTATTCCAATGTATCATAGTTGCCACCTTGTTAGGCTGTTGTTTGTAATCAGTCTGTGCAGTCTTTTGCAGCAGCTAACTAGATGGTCCATTGTCTCTTCAGCTTCTTTGCAGAAGTGGCATTTGCTGTCTGTTGTTGTGTCTTCTCAATTCTGGCTTTGTATACATTTGTTCTTAAGGCTTGGCCTTGTGCAATCATTAACCCCTCTGTCTTTTTCTTAAACTTTCCTGCTCTTAGCCATTGCCAAGTCTTCTGGTTATCTACTGCTATTTTTTAATGTTATATTATTCATGTACTTTGCCTTGTCATGCATGTTTTCCATTCTTCATTTGGCCTTTCTTGTAGGCCAGTTTGATATACTAGCTTTAGTGCATTTTCTTCATTGTACTCCAGATATTCTTCCAATGACCTTTTTCTTCTTCATCAGTCTGGTGTACTTGCAACATTCTAAGCTGACCTATTTTCCTTGGTAAATATTTATTTCTTTATTTTATTTGTTGCATTTTTATGCCGCCCAACTCCCAAGGGACTCTGGGCGGCTTACAACAGAAGCATAAAAACATTAAAACAATATAAATATTAAAAAAACGATTTAAAAAGCCATACACACCATTCGTGGCCGGATCTCACAGTAGAGTCTATCAACATTGCTGAGTGCATGAAATGCAAGATTCATTGTCATAATTTTTCTGATCTTCCTATCTACAGCTTTCAGTTCTGCTTGAGTCCATTCCATATTCCAGCTAGGTATCTAATCACTGAAATTCCCCAGATTGATTTGAGAGTATTTCCTCCACTGAGTTTGGACTTTAAGACCTTCTTCACTGCTGTGATGTAGTCACTTCTAACCTTCCTCTTGACTTCAGTGTGCTTGATGCCAGTATCTTTCAGCTTGAAAGATGCCCAGGTATTTATAGTGAGGGATTTGGACACCTGAAACAGGGCCACTGGCTCACTGGCTGTGGATGCAGTAAGAATGGAGAAATAAGCTGACTTTGCCATTCTTATTGCCACAAGTTTTTATAAGTTTTAATAAAAGTTCTCTATTGTGCTTGATTGGATTTGCTTTTTGTCTTCCTTCTGCGACACTCTAAGTGTCTCTGGTGTTGTTTCGTTTCCCAGAGTTGTTCCATAAACCAGGCTGTGCTACAGAATCCATAAACATAGAAAGTCCACATTGCCATAATCCAATTCAAGGCCGCCTTTGCATGTACATTCAAAGCCATGACCAAGACCTCAGTTGAGCCATGCAACGGAGATTGTTGCAATCCCAGGTTCTCCCTGAAACCCTACTGGATCCATCAGGTGCCTGGGATGGATTAATCAAGTAGACCCTGGACCAAGAAGTGGCCTCAGAGAACTAAAAAAACCAAGAGGGAATGGTTTGTCCACAGCAAGGGTTTGAGAGTTAGATGCCCCAATTCCAGATTGCACAGCCATGGCCTCAAGACAAAACCCAGATCTAATGTGTGACCACTGCTGTAGGTTGGACATCCAATAAGTTGGATCAGGTCCATGGCTTCTCTAATGGCCAAGAATTGGGACCCTCCAACCCAAGTTCCAGAGAAGGCAGGTTGAAGTCCCCCAGACCCATGAATCTAGGGCACTCCACTGCCAACTTGGACACAGAATCAAGGGGCTTGGGTTCTTTATATGATGTACACTATTCTCAAATTTGCGGTCCATATCAGCAACAGGCACACAATGAAACTTTTCAGAGCTAAAATATTGAGTTATCTCCTTCCCATAGATTCTGTCCATTCAAAAATCCCAAGGACCCTATTCCATGTTTATGAAGAGCAGAAGCACACTTGATTTCATTAGAGGCTCAAGTGTATCTCTACTTTTTGAGATACAGGCTTGACCACTGAGATTACCTCATGGTATAAATGAACAAACTAATGCTTCTTTGAAAGCCTTTTAGTTTCTTTGACTTTGCAACATAACTTTATTCCGTCCGGGTTCAACTAATTGAAATAAAGTCTGATTTATTTATCTGGATTTTCCAGGTAATATTTTGTGTTGGTTGGCTCTGACAACCAACTTGTTCAGAAATGAAACAGCGGATCCTTGAGCTACAGAGGGACTTAAGCTAAATTTTAAAAATCTACAGTTTAGCGACTCCAGAGAAACCATTCACTTCAGCCAGATATTTCATTAGAGCCGAGGTGGCGCAGTGGTTAGAGTGCAGCACTGCAGGCTACTTCAGCTGACTGCTAGTGCAGTTCGGTGGTTCAAATCTCACCGGCTCAAGGTTGACTCAGCCTTCCATCCTTCCGAGGTGGGTAAAATGAGGACCCAGATTGTTGGGGGCAATATGCTGACTCTGTGAACCGCTTAGAGAGGGCTGTAAAGCACTATGAAGCGGTATATAAGTCTAACTGCTATTGCTATTGCTATTAACTGTTTGTACCCAGCGCACATAAGGCTTTTTACATTAGCCAAACTTGACATTTTACCTTCACTTTTTCTGGAAGGGAGATTTTATAGACACCTATAGACAATGTTTTTTTGTCTGTGTCCTTTGGAAGATATCAAATCAATACCCTTCTTCTCTGCCCCTTTTACTCAATCTGGCATGAGGATTTAATTACATCTCTTTTAACTTACAGGCACAGCAAAAGAGAAGCTGATCTTATTCTGCTCTTGTGAGTACACACTGTAGAGATCACCTCCAGGAGTAAAGCTAAATTCTGTATGATTGCTGTCACTGTTCACTGCAAGATACTAACCTATTTAAAATCTTAGGGATGCTCCAGGCAGAATTTTAAAACTAGCATTTCACGTTCAGGCAATATTAAAGAATATCCAGCAACAGCAAATAAATTTACATTCATAAATTACAGGCAGTCCTCACATTATAACTGGTTGCGTCTGGGGCTCTAGATCGGATTGCGCCTGTGTGACCTCTACATGGCAGTAGATCCCGTAGAGCTCCCTGGTTCACCAATGAGCTCCGGGAGATGAAACGCCACAAGAGACGTCTAGAGCGACACTGGAGATCCAGCAAATCCGAATCTGACAGAGCACTTCTAAGAGCCTTTATTAGGACTTATTTAGTGGCGATACGGGCAGCAAAACGTTTGCATTTTTCCGCTCTTATTGCATCGGCTGATTCTCGCCCAGCCGCCCTGTTCAAGGTAACTCGTTCCCTCCTTAACATTGAGGGAAAGGCGGAACCTTTGCAGGGGAGAGCTGAGGAATCTGTACAGCATTTGGCGGATAAAGTAGATCAGATTCGGATGGACCTGGACTCCGACTG
>QLTV01002552.1:1845831-1866137 GCA_003457575.1 Thermophis baileyi | reverse complement strand
CTTGGGTTGGGTGGGGTGGGGTTGGTGTGGTTTGGGTAGGGTGGGGTGGGGTGGGGTGGGGTGGGGTGGGATGGGGTGGGATGGGGTGGGGTGGGGTGGGGTGAAATGGAACGGAACGAAATGGAACGGAATGGAATGGAATGGAATGGAATGGAATGGAATGGAACGGAATAACTCAACCTTGCAAGGTGGCCCAGACAAGAAACACATCCAGAAGTAGTAATAGTAGTTTTAACTGTTCAGTCTTGGCAACTTTATAGACAAGTGCTCTTCATGCTACCCTGTCAAGCAAAGCTTCTTTCAGTTGTTAGAAGTTCCTCTTTGATGGTATCAAATCAGCAAGTTCTTCGCTTTCCCTTTCTTCTTGTACCACTAACCACTCTTAGCATCATTGCCTTCTCCAATGAATTTGCAGGTGTGACATGGCCAAAGTAAATCAGACATAATCTTGTGATTTTGGCTTCTAGTGACCTTTCTGGTTTTATATGATTCAACACTTCTGTTGTTTGTTGTTCTGGCTGTCCATGGTATATGCAATAATTTACACCAGCACCACAATTTCCATAAAGTGTTCTGGTGAGATTTTTACAGGGTAGTTCACCATTGCTTTCCCTAACCCTCCCTATTTAGCCAAGGTGGCGCAGTGGTTAGAGTGCAGTACTGCAGGCTACTTCAGCTGACTGCTAGCTGCAGTTCGGCGGTTCAAATCTCACCGGCTCAAGGTTGACTCAGCCTTCCATCCTTCTGAGGTGGGTAAAATGAGGACCCAGATTGTTGGGAGCAATATGCTGACTCTGTGAACCGCTTAGAGAGGGCTGTAAAGCACTGTAAAGCGGTATATAAGTCTAAGTGCTATTGCTATTGCTATTTATCTGAATTTGGAATGGGCATATGGTTGATGAATTAACCCTATGGCTGGGCTCACCCAGAAGTACTAATTCTAATTTCATTATAAGATTACATTGACAGGATCCTCCTGTGGACTCAGGTGCCTCTTACTAACCATTAACTAGGTTGCTGCTGCTCTTCTTACTGTGTCTCAAGGACATTCTCTTCTCTTTTTTCTCATGCCAAATGGTTCCCAATTCCTTAAAATTCTGTTTACAGGACAGTGTTTCTAGTCACCCATTTTTTCCCCTGTTGTCCTTTCTGAAACTGATCCAACCTCTGAATCTTTCTTAAAGTTGGGTGCCCAGAACCTATTACAGGATTAGAGGTTTGGTTTCACCAAAACAGAAAGTATAATTGTTACCTTCCAAGATTTGGAACTATAGTTCTGATGACGTAGGCTAAAATTGCTTTTTTTTTAAAAAAAGCGTCATCATGTTGCTGACTCATACTCAGTCTGCAATCAATTACTATTCCACGACCTTTTCCACATGTACTATTACCAAGCCAGGTATCTTCAAAGATATCTTTTGTTTTCTAAGTGAAGAATTTCACATTTCATTCTGTTACTTTCAGGCTGTTCCTCTAACCAGGCAAGATTGTTCCCTTCTGTCAGAATATTAATCTTTCCAGTTTTCTCCATCCAAGTCATTAATAAAAATGTTGAAGAACAGAGAACCCAAGGATGAACTGTGTTGCACCACCTCAATACATCATCCAATTTGGTGATAAACCATCAACAAATCTTCTCCGAGTATAATTTTTGAGCCAATTATGCATCCATTCATGCCACCCAGGCCTCCCTTACTAGCTTGCAGATTCACATGGAGTTCATTGCCAAATGCTTTGCTGAAATGATATTATGTCTATAGCACTAACAAAATCTATTAAGAAATGGCTTCAAAAAATGAAAGATGGTAGTTGGAGAAGCCCACCCTGACTTCTGATGATGATCACACTGTTTTCAGAGTATTTATGGTGTGTTGTCAAAATACCAAAAAGTTTCATCAACTCATCCTAAAGAGACAAGGGTTAAATTGGTTTGACGTAGTCAGTTGTATCCTGGGAATACCAGATTAACCCACATGGTATATCTAAACCTCAGTCCCGCTCACTCTCTCAGAAATGAGATGGAGAAAGAATGTCTGAAAAATATATATTTATTTACTAAATTTATATGCCAACCTTCTCACTGATAAGGTTACTCTGGGCGGCTTACAGACAATAAAAAGCTAAATATAGAAACAATTTAAATTTAAAACGCTATGTAAAAAACTAGAACCAAGGAGATGGACAGCACAGGGATGAACTCTTCATGGAGATCGTCATAAAATCTAGCTATTTCAGAATTTCCTGCCAAGACTTATCATGTAGAACAACACTTCCCTGGCTGCAGTAGCCAAGCTATGACAAGCTATTGATGAAAACATATTGGTAATCTTGGTGGGATACTAGGCACTTCCTGAAGAAAATGGAGAGTGCCTTTGAACATCTAAAATGGTGGCTTTTGACCAGATTCTGTTGTGGAAATAGGATTTTTGCTCCACCTCACTTTCATGTACGGTACTCAGATAATGAGTGTATGGATAGAAACAACGGATAGAAATGTAATTTATTCAACGTTCGGCTCTGTGTTACTACCAGTTCAATACACAAATGTGTGCTCAAAATAAAAGTAAAAAATATTATTTATTACTAATCTTTCTAGGCTGCTCCATCTCAACCACTGGGCAGTTTTCAATATTTCACAAGTAAAAATAGTATTACTTTTACATCCCTAGAGTTATTTTTTCCTAAATTGGGACCTCTCAATACCATAATTAGTATCCATAGCTAACAATTCTTTTCTCTACTATATTGATTTATTTATTGGAAATTGTGCGTCCCAGACAGATTTAAAACCAACAGGAACATGAATTATGCTGATACTTTGCTTTTTTTTTTCTTTTAAACTGGGGAAAAAATTGCTAGCAAATTGAGACCCACAGCATGAAATCCCAATCAGCTGCCAATTTTCATTTCTACAGGACTCATAGATATATTTTATGTTCCCTTTTGTAACCTGCCTCGACATGATTTCTACTGAGTGAGTCATAAACCAACACAATGTTTTAGACATATTTCCTTTTCAGAGATCACAATGTTCCAATGAAAAAAAATTTAGGCTAACAGTACATCACTGTATGGAAAGAACATTACAAGTACCATAAAAATAAATTAAAGAAAAAGTGTCAAAATGCTTTTTAAAAAGTCATTTTCTGGCCACTTAACTGGGTCATACAGTGTGTGGGGGGGGAGAGGCATAATGGGAATTCTCCAAACACCAGAAGTAACCCATAGAGGACAACAGTTAACAATTAAACATATTCTGTAGTAGGTTAATTGAAAAGAGAGAGCCAGTTTGCTGGGGTGGTTAAAGCACCAGGCTAGAAACTGGGAGACTAGAGTTCCAGTTCTACCTTGGGCACAAAGACAACTTGGTGACCTTGGTCCAGTCCCTCTCTCTCAGCCCTACAAAGGAGGCAGTGGCAAGCCACTTTTGAAATCTTGCTGAGTAAATTTCAGGGACTTGCCAGTCAGAATAATAGAATATCAGAGTTAGGAAGTCTTTTAGTCCAACCCCCTGCTCAAGTAGACTCCCTATACCCATGATGGCGAACATAGGCCACACGTGCCAAAAGTGGCACGCAGAGCCATCTCTCCGGGCATGCCAGCTGTCGCCCTTTGTTCTTCTGGGTTCCGTCGCGTGCATGCGCGCCGGCCAGCTGATCTTCGGAAGAACTACTCTTCCGGTTTCCGGTGCTCCCACGCGCGCACACCAGGGAGCTGCTCTTGCAGTTTCCAGTGCTCCCCCACGCGCACACGCACTCCTGTTTTGGCACTCGGTGCGGAAAAGATTCGCCAACACTGCCCTATACCATGTCAAATGGTTGTCCTATCTCTTCTTTAAAACCTTCAGTATTGGAGCACCCACAACTTCTGGAGACAAGTCATTCCACTAATTAATTATTCTAACTGTCAGAAATGTCTCCTTAGTTCTAGGTTGGATCTCTCTTTGATAATTCTCCATTCGTTGCTTCTTGTCCTGCCCTCAGGTGCTTTGGAGAATACGTTGACTCCCTCCTTTTTGGAAGGCTGCTATCATGTCACCACTAGTCCTTCTCAAATATTGGAAGGCTGCTATCATGTCACCACTAGTCCTTCTCTTCTTTAGATTAGTCATACCAAGTTCCTTTAACTATGTTTTAGCTTCTAGTCTCCTAATCATCTTTGTTGCTCTTCTCTGCACTCTGCACTCTGCACTCTTTCTAGAGGCTCAACATCCTCTTAGTGTCTTGGCAACCAAAACTGGATGCAGCATTCCAAGTGCAGTCTTACCTGGGCATTATAAAGCCTTACTAACACTTCACATAATTTAGATTTTATCTCACTTTTAATGGAACAAATTATCAGAAATCAACACTGATTCAAACGATCAAAAACAAACAAACCAAAGTAGCTTAATTTTGGGACTAACCTATCACCACCTGCCCAAGCTGTGAACTCCTTACTAAAGAATTTACTGATTCTTCATTTTAAAAAAATGATTCACGATGAGCCATGGTGGCGCAGTGGTTAGAGTGCAGTACTGCAGGCTACTTCTGCTGGCTGCTGGCTGCCTGCAATTTGGCAGTTCAAATCTCACCAGGCTCAAGGTTGACTCAGCCTTCCATCCTTCCGAGGTGGGTAAAATGAGGACCCAGATTGTTGGGGGCAATAGGCTGACTCTGTAAACCGCTTAGAGAGGGCTGTAAAGCACTGTAAAGCAGTATATAAGTCTAAGTGCTATTGCTATTGTTATTCCTTCCTGTTTTGTTTCTCCCAGCTTTTTGTCTTTAGATTTCAGCCTCCCCCTCTAGCTATATGGGCAGTATAAAATGGGTGAGTAAAGTATCCCTGAGTGTTTCAATAGCTGACTTCTATCATGCCATTGTGGATCTTACTTTGTTTTTGTTTACTTCTCTGGAGGAATAGGAAGGGGAGAAGGAAAATGACTACCAAAAAAGGCCACTGCATGACATATGCGAGCCATTCTGGATAATATGCTACAAATGCACAAAAGTGAGCTCATTGGAGGACAGAATTGTTGCCCTGACATAAAAGAACTTGGTTTCACATGAACCTAGCCATCAAACTGGTTTTCTGCAGCTCTTCTAACCAAGTTCATCATAACTGTGAGAATTCGAAATTTATTTTGAAGCAGGAGACATAAAGGGTGTGCTTTTACAAGGTATTTAACCCAGTAAACCTCTTGACGTTTCCATAGTGTTTCTGACATTTCAGAAGGAAAAACAATGAATCTATTCCTAGAACATTTACCCTCTCACTGTCATAGTTAACTGACAGCATACAGTATACAGAACATATTTATAATTATATTCTGTACACTGTATATTTTTAAGTTCCTTTGGGATAATTTTGACCAAACTTCTTGCTATTCTCCACCGTATTGTTGCTTGCTTCTAGTCCGGTTTATTTGTAAATGTTAGTTCCAAGAATGCATTGTCTTCCCATCGTTAGCAGGTGCATTCTGGAAAATGAAAAAAAAAAAGTTCTCCAAGGGCCACAATCAGTGTTTGCATGGTGCATGGTGCATGGAGACACAGTGGTTAGGATGCAGTATTGCAGGCTAACACTGCCGACAGCTAGAAGTTTGATCCTGACCAGCTCAGGGTTCACTCGGCTTTCCATCCTTCTGAGGTCAGTAAAATGAGGACCCATAATGTTGGGGGCAATATGCTGACATTTGTAAACCACTCAGAAATTCTGTAAACCACTATGGAGCACTATATAAGTCTAAGTGCTATTGCTATTGTTACAAACAGCTGGAAGGAAAGTCCCCCTTTTGATAGACAGTGCATTTCAACTGTTCCCCTGTGCAATTAAAGCTAGAGCAGTGTGCTTGTGGGGGCTGTTTCTGATTTCCAATGTTGGGCGTAAGTAATTCTGGCCGCTGTCGTTATATGAAGTATGATGTATTGATTATTTTTGCTTATCTTTCCTTTTATAATCCCCAACAAAAACAATTCCGGTTTTAGTTCTAATTTTTGTTCTATAATTTCCTCTATCCACCTTTAAATCTTCCTCCAATATGTTTTTGCCTCTGGGCATGTCCACCACATATGGTAGTACGTCCCCTGATTGTGTTTACATTTCCAACATTTAGTTGTAATATTTTAGGACATTTTCGCCAATCTTGCCGGAGGTAGGTGCCATCCATAGAACATTTTATAGATGTTTTCTTTGTAAGATGCTGCCATTGTGAGTTTGTAATTTTGATTCCAAATTTTCTGCCAGTACTCCAATTCAATTGTGTAACCAAAGTTTTGAGCCCAAATCACCATTACTTCTTTAACTGTTTCCTCCTCCATTGTGCTGAAATTAGTTTCTATCTGTTTTCTATTCATGTTTTCTATTTGTTTTAATCATGGACAGATTTGCATACTCCAAAAACGTTAGTCTCGCACATGAGTTGTGTGACTCCCCCCCCCCAAGTGTTAATCTGTTACATTAAAATGTGAAAAATGTGTTTGGTGGATTTGCATATTTTCCTTGCATACAGTATGTTCAGAGAAATCCATATCTGAAAGGAAGAAGATGAAAGGGCTTAGCAGGATGAACCATCCTATGACCCAGAAATATTGGCTACTTGGTTACTCAGTAGTAGTTACTCAGCAACTCCAGTTTTGACAAGCAAGTATTTTTGCCCTTTTTTCATTTTCAAATGCTGAGTGAGTTTGCCTTTGTAGAAAGTTAGCATCCACCACTCTCCTAGAAGAATGAAATATTCTAGGAAATATTAAAAAGGCAGAATATTATATTTCCCTGGATGAGAAATGGAGAAACATGTTGTTGTTTTTTTGAGGCAGGAAGCAGACTCACTCTTAATAGCCCCCACCCTCCTCAATAGCCCACAGCAGATGTCAGCACTTAAGAGATAAAGAGATGGCTAGGTCTATTCATAAGCAAATACTCCCACCCAAGATCCAACAAAGGTAGGATTAGCCCTCTGCCACAATAGGAATTGCCCAAAGCCCCTTCATTGCATCACCCAGCACATGTACACCAAACTTGACTCAGACGAACATGATCCCACATAGCCCCCTGGGAGTCTGACAGCCAATAGAATACATGCCCTTGCCACAGGAACAGGAAGCTCAAGTTCAAAGCCCAAGAGAGAGTATAAATAACACTCATTCTCCACTCCATGTGGTCAGCTACCCAGAATCACACGTGCTTGGTGGGGTTCTCCTTCATCATTAAACCATTTTTTCCAAGCAGCCTCCATGTTTCCAGTGTCATTCTCCCCACTTGGAACTGAACCCAGATGGACATTTCTTCCAACACCTTTATATTTAAGAAATTCTGGTCATACCATATGTGTTTTAGTTATCAGTGCTATGAATAGAGACTTGTTTCTTTGAAAACACAAAGAAAAATAGAGCTGTTTGTATTTATTTATGTCTGTTTCAAACAGTGATAACCTTACCATCTCAGGGAACAACATAACCTCCTTTCAGGCATCTCTTTTGCATTTACAGTCAGTCTGCTTAATGCCCTTCAGAACCTTTTAATCTACAACCTTAGAAATTTCTGCCACTAGGTTAAACTTGCAGAGGTAAGGATGGCCATTAAAATTCTTTCAGAAAGGATAAGTCACCCTAGAAAGCTTGACAAAAGAAAGGAGTGAAGAGGAAGGATTTTTTAAACAATTAAATGCACCTCCAAATTAAAAGATCAAGGGCAATAACGAATAAATGTTAGATGTGTATTATCCAAACCTATATAAATTATCTTCCTTAGAGTAATGCACACACTTTGCTTTCTCACACATTTACACAGCTGTAACTGTTACCTCGTCTCTCACACATATGAAATTCTTGATGATTTTACTTAGCTGTATCAGTTATTCTAGTAGTATATTATGGGAATTTGCACTGGCAGCCATGAAGAGAAAGGAGAAAGGCTTGGAAGCCTGGTACAGGATTCAACCACTTTCTTTTCTGACTAACCCCTGGAGGTCATCAGGTCAATCTCACATTTCCATATAACCTACTGCCTCCATATTCCAAGCTAGGACCAAATTTGGGGCTGCAAAATCTGAACCCATCACTAGAGGGTAGCAAAGAGACACAAAAATGGTATTTGCTTCCCTCTAGTGGTTATCTAGTGGTGGTGGTTGTCAGTGGTGGGGTTTTTGTGTGTGTGGTGTTTTTTAAGTCTAGATAAGATGGCTCTACAGAAGAAGAGACAAAAGCAAAGCAGGCAAATAAGGCAAACAGAAGGTGAGATCACCAATCAAGGCCAAATATATTTTAAAAATATATTTAAAAAAATATGGATTTACTAGACATGATTGTGAACATCTGGCTGCTGCTGGGGACTATAGTCTCTGAAAAGCATATCCAGGTTCATTTAAAAGGTCATCATCTTAACATGATTTTAGGCTGATGACTTTTAAATACACTGGTTAAATACACTAGTTAAATACATGGCTTCATGGCATTTAAATACACCTGTGAATATCTGGGTTGATTGCCAATGCAATTCTGAGTATAAATTGTATCTTACAGTTTCTGAAGCCCTGAATAATAGGCTGCAAATACTTTAGAAAATACTTTCATCTATAAGATTTGGACCACCTATTTAAATCAACTAGACCTCTGATGTCATCTGGTTGTTATTTGGGGTAAGGCTTTCTTCATTGTGGGATCAATTCCCCCGTGAGATTGGGAGCTTACCATCCTTGCAAGTCTTTAGTATTTTTTTTTCTAAATGCATATTTTCCAACAGGTCTTTTGGGTAAATGTTTGTTTGTGCCTTTTTTGAAAAAAGAATAAACTTGTTTTTATTATGATTGATTTCTGTGGCCCACCCAGAATCTGGTATATGTAGTTTAAAAACCAATTATTGATCAATCAATCTTGAATGCTTATGAATGTGTTTGTATTTGTGGAGGTATAAGAAAGATATTGGATACCTAGACTGAATAGCCAAGAAGTTGATGCAGACAGAGATAAAGATCCAAGAGAGGAATATGGGAGGCAGACAAGAGACGATAAAGATCCAAGAGAGGAATATGGGAGGTATTGAAGCAGACAAGAGACGATGAATAGAAAGGAAAGAATTTCTTTCTTTTGTTGTTGTTGTTGTTGTTGTTCTGATTTGCTTTTCTTTTTCTCTTTCTTTCCCTTCTTTTTTAGAATGGTGGCATGATTAGAAGTTAGGTAGGATAATAAAAGGGTGACATGATTAAAAGTTAGAATAGAGATAGAAATAAGAGAAAGGGGGAATATTAGTGTATACATTTTTACATAATAAAATAAAAGCAACAAGAAGAAGGAAGCTTAGAAATTGAACTATAACTTAATATAAATGTGTATTATTATTAGAAATATATAAGTTGGTTGAATGTAATAACTATGATTAATTCTACTAGTTTTATTTGTATTAGAATGTATGACACCCAGGTGCCACACTACACTGTTCACGCATTGATATGTATATGTAAAACAAAATAAAAAAACTTGTAAAAAAAAGAAGAAAGATATTGGAGATTATGCAAGCAAACCACCAGAGTGATGCATTCATTATATGCATTCAAATTACATTAGTTACTTCTAAATGAGTGGATTATTCATGAACATTACAAGTGTGAATTCTTTTGTTTCCCTTATGATTTTTTTTTACCCACTATAAACCACTACTTCATCTTATAAAACTTATGTAGCATCCATCTCAAGCTTGGAAAGTTTATAGCTCTGACACCAAGTTAAATAGCCTTCTGTTCCTCATTGCTACATAGCAATTTAGTTTGCAGGTGTTAGCAAATTATTACGCCATGCAAAGCGTCACTACTTTTTCCAAGTCCAGCTGCTCCAGAAGGAATGGGAGGGGAGACCTCCCCCCCCACTTGTTCAGTTCACGATCCTAAGTAACAATATCTTCCTATTCCACCCATCATGCCTATTTGATATAAAAATATCACATTCTGCTTTTGAAAGAGAAGTATGATTAGACTTTGGCAATTTTCTGTCCTCAACTTCAAGAAGTTAAGAGATGGTATTTGCAAAGTCCATTTTCATAATAGAGAAAAAGTGGCATGGATATGAAAGGCTTCATTATAATTAGGTAAAAATAGTTTTTTTTTATTGACTATGGAGTCCAGAGGTTAGAAAAACAGGCTGTTCTTTTTTTCATGCTCTTAGTTTGAATTTTTTTTAAGGCTTAGGTTCTTTTTAAGCTGGGTTCTCATCTGTGAAATGGGAAAAATGGCAGGATATTACAGAGAATATTGGGGTTACACATCTGAACTGAAAATGCTTTTCAAGTTTAAAATTATGTAAATAGGGATTTGCCTTTTCATACCATTGTAAAGCAAGAGGTCACTGTAATAAAATCTGGGAAGTTTTTAATTTAATTCTTAAGTTAGAACAATTAATCAGTGGAACAACTTGCCTCTAGAACAGGGGTCCCCAAACTTGGCAACTTTAAGACTTGTGGACTTCAACTCCCAGAATTCTCCAGCTATGCTGGCTGGAGAATTCTGGGAGTTGAAGTCCACAAGTCTTAAAGTTGCCAAGTTTGAAGACCTCTGCTCCAACACTGGAAGTTTTAAAATAAATGCTCCAACACTGGAAGTTTTAAAGAAGAGACTGGATAATCATTTGTCTGAAGTGGTGTACTAGGACTAGTGCTGGTTGGACTAGAAGACCTCCAAGGTCCCTTCCAACTCTGTTATTCTATTCTATTCTATTATGATTGAATTTCTATTAGAAAAATAGGGAAGATTCTGAGCATAATGCAATTTATATTGAATGCCCCTTGATAACAATGTCACTGTTACTAACATGTTAAGGAAAACACCATTTTCCCCTTTGGCAATTCTTGGACTGGTAAAGGAGTCCAACTTATTACTGACCATAGTTATTAAGTATAATAAGTTTATGAAAGGCAAGTCATCCTGCACATATGTTCTAGTATGAAGCCCAGTCTAAAATGGAAATGTTGGGCTAACCAGATTCAATTTATTCAATTGATAGCAATGTTCCAATATTCAAGGGACTGCCACAAAAAAGAGGAGGTCAACCTATTTTCCAAAGCATTAGGACAGTGATGGCTAACCTTTTCCAGACCGAGTGCCCAAAGTGCACGTGTGCGCGCCTGAACCCCCAAAATGCAATGCGCATGCGTGCCCCCCGCATGCGCTCCCCACGCATGCACGCACGGCCCCCCACACGGCCCCCACACGCATGCATGGCAGAGACCCGAAGACCAGCTGGCCAGCGGGAGGCGCGCCCGCATGCATGGCGGAGCTGAACTGCGGTGACAGCTCGCATGCCCACAGAGAGGGTGCTGCGTGCCACCTGTGGCACGCATGCCATAGGTTCGCCATCACGGCACTATGAGTTAAGACAAGAAGCAATGGATGGAAACCAATCAAGGAGAGAAGCAACCTAGAACTAAGAAATATCCTAATGGATATACTAATAAAACATCAATCAATGGGACAGCTTGCCTTCAGTAGTTGTGAGTGCTCCATCACTGAAGGCTTTCAAAAAGAGACTGGACAATCATTTATCTGAAATGGTATACTGATTAAGCAAGGGGGATGGACTAGAAGGTGCCTTCCAACTCTGTTATTCTGTTAATTTTCCTCAAGGAAAAAACAGTTCAGTTGTCTTTTGAAAAAGCACCTTTGAGACAACTATGACCTGGATGACTGAGAATCTCCACAGACATCAAATGCAGAACAAGTTGACATGCCTAATGTCTGATCTGCATTTTAAAAAATGAGGAAGTTTATTGCATTTAAAAGTTAAGGCTGACTGGCTAGTTAAGGCTGACTGGCTAGCCTTGCACAGCGAGAATTAATACCTCAGTTGTTCCTTAGAATTGCAACACATTTTTCACAGCAAATAGGTAGATAGCCTTCATGGTTTCAGAGAAAACCTTAGAAATGTGTTTACTTGAAGCATATATGAATCACAGGAAGGCAGTGTAAAAGCCAGAGCACAGCAAATGAATTTGTCCCTTTTTCATTCTACAAGAAAACAAAATAGGCTGGAACAGACATTTTAAAGGAAATAATGGAAAAGGGTAGGCACAGAATATTGTAATGAGATCCATACATTAATAAAATTGGATTAACCTTTTCCAGCCAAACCTATTATGGAAAAAATGGACCTGGTTCTATGCCATTGATATCAATTAGTCATGTGCTCTTAAGGTCTATGTGGGAATGATGCAATGACTCATAAAACATTCAAACAACCTATAATCTGTTACTCATGCTAAGTAATTAATGGGGATGTGAAAAACAGAAGGCCAATTTAGTGGCTGCACTTGAAACAGAAAAAGGAGGCAGGGGAGCATTAACAAATGGACACACCATCCTTGCAGAAGTCTGGCCTGTAACAGAAAACAAAAATATGTACTGAAAATATCTAAGGGGCTGCCAGAAAGAAAAGGAGGTTGGGTCGCTGCCTTAGAAGAGTGAGGAAAATCCTCAGGGACGACTCACAACCTGGTCAGCACTTCTTCTGCCATCGGGAAGGAGATATAGAAGCAGCCACACAAACAGGCTGAAGAACAGTTTTTATCCGTGGGCTGTCAGACTTCTGAATGGAAAATAACTTTATAACAATATAGTACGATTGACAGGCGGGGCCGGCGCACTCTCTAACAGGCGCGATGTGCAATAAGCTCAGATGGAGTAGTAGGATTGTGTGTTTGTTAGTAGGATTCACTGGGTCAGGGATTTTTTTTTCCTTTCACTGTGAGTTGTATTGGGTGGGGTGGGGGTGCACGAAGGGCGGCTCAGCCAATCTCATTGTACACACGTTGTACTCTGACAATAAAGGTTTGGATTGAAAGCATCTGAAGGCAGAACAAAAAACAATAAATGGAAACTAATCAAGGAGGTTACCAACCTAGAACTAAGGAGGAATTTCTTGACAGTTAGAACAATCAATCAATGGAACGACTTGCCTCCAGATGTTGTGCGTGCTCTGTTATTAAGGTGTTTAAGAAAAGATTGTCAACCATTGGTCTGAAATGGTATAGGGTTTCCTGCTTGAGCAGGGACCTCCAATTTCTCTGCCAATTCTGTTGTTTATGTTATTAACTTCCTCCTAAGATTCTTGCAATAAAGAGACCAAGGAAAGATCAAGAACATCCTGCTTTTCATTGCATAGTCCTGTCTCCAATGGTCTGCAGGTTCTTTGGCTTCCCATTCTCCTGTTCAGACTCAAGGGAATTGAACACAATTATGGAGCCTTTGAAGGGGCTTCTCAGATTGGGATCTGTTGAGAACCAGGGATAGTTCAGAGGCTAGGGAAGCGGTGTAGCGGAATCTAAGACTCCGTCCTGCCACCTCCAGGTCAGCAGTAAACAAGCTCAGAACACCAGTCATAAACATTCAAAATGAATGCTTAAGGTTCCTGATAATTAAAAAGAAAACAGAAATCTATTTCTCTGGAGGATCATAGATTTTAGCATACCATCTCCTCTTTAACCCAAGTGTATTGGAATCTAGCTGCCTAGCTATCTAGCTAGCTATCATCTCACCCCTATTATTTTTATAAGTAACTCAGGACAGTGAACACACACAGTATTCCTCCTCCTTATTTTTTTCCCCACAACAATTCTGTAAGGTGAGTTCAGCTGAGAGAGAGAGTAACTACTAGCCTAAAGTCATCCACCTGTCTTTCATGCCTAGAATTCACAGTCTCCGGTGTGATTGGCCCAAAAATCACCCAGCTGGCTTTCACGCATAAAGCAGGACTGGAACTCACAGACTCCTGGCTTCTAACCTGATACCCTAACCATTAGACCAAATGTCAAGCACAGTTGCCTTGGTCTTTAATATATGCTTGCTTGCTTGCTTGCTTGCTTGCTTGCTTGCTTGCTTGCTTGCTTGCTTTATTTATTTATTTATTTATTTATTTATTTATTTATTTATTTATTTATTTATTTATTTATTTATTTATTTATTTATTTATTTATTTATTTATTTATTTATTTATTTATTTATTTATTTATTTATTTAAATTTTATGCCACCCATCCCTCCTATAAGATTACTTGCTGGTACTGTATTTCTTGAACTCTGGGTTTGATTTCTATAGATTTCCCAGGGAAACAGACAAAAAGAGCTGACAAATACAAAGAGTCGTAATTATAGAAACTACTGTGCAAAACTACCTGTATCCTCTTTTGAATGAGATTGTCTAGAGACTGCTTAATCAGCTGCTGAACAGGATATTCAATTAATGAAATGGTCCAATTTAAATTAAGTTACTTATTAATCTTTTAGAAAGCTAGTGGTATAGATAATAACTTTTGGAATGTGCCGTTTGCTTGCAGTACAGTCAACTGAATCTACTGTACTCTTAATAAATCTCATTATTAAACTGATTAATATTGATATAGTCAGTATGAAGCTTATGGTTAGTTACACTAACTGCACCAGCAATAGGCACCTGAAAGCATTACTATAGTTGCTATGCAATCCTAACTCTAGGCTGCTGAAAATATTGCTTTAATTAAGTTATTTAAGAAGAAACAAATTACATTTATTAATTTGTTGTGGGTAATAAACTTCTAGTTTTAGACTGCATTGTGGAACACTATTCCAGGCCAGATTATCAGTATCCACAGGGAAGGGGAGAGGGGATTAAAATAGCATTCACACAATGCATTTAACCAGGTTAGTTGCAAACCTAATGAGTGCATTTATCAATCATTCAATTTTTTAACCCTATGTGTGTATGTGTATGTGGTTGGTCAGGTTGTGTGAACTCATATTGTTTAGAATTACTTTATGATTTCAAAATATCTCATAAAATTGGTGAATTTTTTAAAGTGTGTTCTGGGAAAACATGGCTGTAGCAAGGCAAAATCAAGAAATTGTGTCTCATTTACCTCGTCTTTGGGCTTATCATGAAGGGGAATTCACTGGAGAAAGCAATTATGTTGGGAAGAGTTAGTGGTAAAAAGAAACCAGGCCATCAAAGAACATAGTGACTATGTTCTTTGATCACCATCAAAGTTGATACCAGCCAGAGCATAGAACAACACAAAGAAGTTTTGTAAGATTAGAAGATGTGGAGAGACCTGGCCCATAGACTCTCCAAGAGTCGTACATGACTGAATGGATAACATCAGCAGCAACAACAAGAACGGATGAAGGACATGGTGGTATGTCATAGAATAATCCTGTTTCTGCTAATGAAATGTGTAGCATCACCTCATTTGTCCCTAGTCTTTCACCACTGTCCATGCTAATGTACCAAATAGCACTCTATCTCCCCTCCTTCAAATTCAGTTCAATAGCTGGGGTCTTGAACTGGATTAAAGAAAAGTAGCATTTTATTCAAAATAGCAAACACCAAATAAGCTTTTCATTGCATTCTTCCAGAATACTTTTTAATTTCCCAGTCCCCCAACACGCAGGTTTTGTGTGTGCAATGATTGTTAATGAACTTCTTAGTCAGGTTCAGATAATATGTTTAATATATGTGGTCTTCTTTATTTCTGGATAATGGGCTAAGTGTCAGATCACTATAAGAAAGGACATCTTTTTCTATGTTCAAGAAGAGAAAAAAGAAGGATCCCAGGAACTGGAAAAAAAACATACTCTGGTATTGATAACTAGTAAAACTCTAGCATCTTGATTGTTAACAAATGATTGATACATAAGAACTCCAAAAGCAATACAATGGTCATCATAAACCGATACTGATTTCTCAAAAAGAAGATTTCTCACCATGCTAATCTCATTTCATTTTTTTTTAAATCAGACAATGTTACTAATAGATTGTGGGAATGCTGTAGATGTAATATATCTTAGTTTTGGAAAAGTGTTTGTCAGAATACTAGTCATATTATTGTACCTGGACTATCATTAAGTGTTGTACCTTGTGATTCTTGACGAACTTATCTTTTCTTTTATGTACACTGAGAGCATATGCACCAAGACAAATTCCTTGTGTGTCCAATCACACTTGGCCAATAAAAAATTCTATTCTATTCTATTCTATTCTATTCTATTCTATTCTATTCTATTCTATTCTATTCTATTCTATTCTATTCTATTCTATTCTATTCTATTCTATATGGATATTGGCCCTAGAATAATTTGAAGAAAAAAAAAAGGCAAAGAGTGAATTACAAATCGTTCATGACTTATCTTAAATTTGCTGACCCCAAAACATCATGTTGCACTTTTCTTTTGGAGAAAGTGGTAAGAAGATCTTGAAATCTACTTCATTTCTCTATAAAGCTCCTGGAAATTCAGCAAAGGTTGCTTCTAAAAAAACAAGAGACAAATATTGGTAGAGAAACATGTAATTTTATCCTTAAAAATCATCATGTTTATACTAACCATATAACTAAGGTTAAGTGAAAAAAATCTTAGTATGATTGATCAGTCAGCCCGATTGTTTAGAATGAATTTGGTATTTATATCCACCTATTCAACTTGGGTTAGGCAGGTGTTGTTCAATGTGGTTAAATCAGTGGTGGGTTGCTGCCGGTTCGGACCAGTTCTCCAATACTGGTGGCGGAAATTTCTCCCAGCTCGCCGAACCGGCAGCGATGGCTGGCTGGCCACACCCCCGAACCATTTCTCCGGTCACTGCTACTTGAAAGCGGCTTGCAAAGAACCCTCTGTGCATGCGCAGAGGGTCATTTGTGCGACATGATGGGGGGGCACGAGAGAAGCGAGCGCACGAGCGCAAAACATGCACTTCCGATGCAATGCAAACCGGTAGGGAAGGTAAGTAGAACCCACCCCTGGGTTAAATGTATTAATGTTAGGCTGTTCTGAGTAAAGCTGCCTTTTGCAATTGACTGATAGTGATTTTGTCAATGTTGAAGATGTTCAATGGTGTTCCAGATGTTTGGGGATTTCATCTAAGGTGTCTATTACTATTGGCACTATCTGTTTTCTTTTGCCACATGAAGCATAACCATTTAGGGCTTCTCAGGCTCGATCTCTGACATCTCTAGGTAAGAATGGAAATGAAATAGAAACATCTGCAAAAAATTATTTTGAAATATGGTCCCTTTATACATGGTAGCGATATTTGTAAAGAAGTTTGAAAAAGAAATAGTATTTGAAAATTGCACATGAACTGGTAATTGAAGAAAAATACATCTTTTAAATTTGGAATGTTTTTTATTTTATTTTATTTTATTATTTTATTTTATTTTATTATTTTATTTTATTTTTTATTATTTTATTTTATTTTATTTATTTTATTTTATTTTATTTTATTTTATTTTATATATTTTATTTTATTTTATTATTTTATTTTATTATTATTTTATTTTATATTATATTATAATTCACAATTGTATCACAGCGACCAGTTGTTTCACTGGATTTGGCATTAATTTATTTTATTTTATTATTTTATTATTTTATTATTTTATTTTATTTTATTATTTTATTTTATTTATTTTATTTTATTTATTTTGTCAACCATGTATTAGATAACAGATATAGATATAAACATGGTTATTAATACATGAAATGGATACGAATAAAAGGGAACATTAGGACAGGGACGGTAGGCACGCTCCTTACAGACCTCTTAGGAATGGGATGAGTTCAACAGTAGATAGTCTAAGGTTAAAGTTTTGGGGTTTGGGGAAGAAACCACAGAGTCAGGTAGTGTATTCCAGGCATTGACCACTCTGTTGCTGTAGTCGTATTTCCTGCAATCGAGTTTGGTGAGGTTTACCTTAAGTTTGTATCTATTGTGTGCTCGTGTATTATTTTGGTTGAAGCTGAAGTAGTCATTGACAGGTAGGACATTGTAGCAGATAATTTTATGTACTACGCCAGAGGTGGGTTCCTTCCGGTTTGGACCGGATCGCCTGAACTGGTAGCAACCCGCTGGTGACGTCACAGTGATGTCACGGATCCGGTTCGGTCGGTGCAGGTCCGTGGGTGCCACCATCTTTTTTTTTTTGAATTGAAATTTTTTTTTTGAAATTTTTTTTTTGAATTTTTTTCCAGGTTTCTTTTCTTCTGCGCATGTGCAGAAGCTGAGTTTCCAGCACTGTGCATGCGCCGCCATCTTGTTTTTTTGGGGGGGGGGATTTTTTCTGATTTTTCATCACTGCGCATGCACGCATGTGCAAAGCGCGCGCGTGCCCACGAGGCGTGCCCACACGGCGTGGGAGGAAGCGAACCGGCAGTGAGGTAAGTTAGAACCCACCCCTGTACTACACTTAGGTCAGACCGAAGGCGGCGTAGTTCTAAGTTGTCTAAGGCTAACATCTGCAAGAAAACAACCAAGCTCAGAGAGCACCCAGGATCCCACAGTTCAATTTGAGCTACAAATACAAGTCCTTCACTTACAACAGTTCATTCAGTGACCATTCAAAATTACAACAGCACTGAAAAAAATTGACTTAGGACCATATTTTGACCCTTATGACTATTGCAGCATCCCCATGGTTATGTAATCAAAATTCAGATGCTTGGCAAATGACTCATATTTATGACGGTTGCAATGGCCCGGGGTCATGTGAACACCTTTTGCAATTTTCTGACAAGCAAAGTCAATGGGGAAGCCAGATTAACAGCTTAACAACCATGTTACTAATTTAACAAATGCAGTGATTCACTTAACAACGGTGGCAAGAAAGATCGCAAAATGGGGCAAAATTCACTTAACAAATGTTTCATTTAGCAACAGAAATTTTGGGCGCAGTTGTGGTCGTACATTGAGGACTACCTGTATTCGCTTACATAAATATATTAACAATAATAAGGATTGTAGTCCCCATTCACTAATTAAATCAAGACTGGGATTATACGTTCCTAATGAAAAGGATCCAGCAAAAAACATCAAGAGATGTTGCAAGTTGGAGTACAGTAGCATTTCCCAAATCTTGATATGTTTGGGCATTCTTCTTCTTTTTGTGCCATATCCATCATCGGATGCTGGCGATCATGTTGGCAATCCTATTTTTATCAACAGCTGCACGAAAAAGTGCTGCTGAGTTTTGACCAAACCAGTCCCTTAGATTTTGAAGCCATGATGTTCTTCTTCTGCCTGGACCTCATTTGCCTTCAATCTTTCCCTGGAGAATTAAGTGAAGTATGCCATATTTTTTCGAGTGTTGCATCACATGTCCAAAATATTCTAACTTTCGCTTTTTTATGGTTTTGATGATTTCCCTTGGCTTTCCCAGGCAGCTTCAGAGGTGGGATTCAGCAGGTTCTGACCAGTTCTGGAGAACCAGTAGCGGAAATTTTGAGTAGTTTGGAGAACCGGTAAATACCACCTCTGACTGGCCCCTCTCCCATCTATTCTCTGCCTCCCGAGTCCCAGCTGATCGGGAGGAAATGGGGATTTTGCAGTAACCTTCCCCTGGAGTGGGGTGGGAATGGAGATTTTACAGTATCCTTCCCCTGCCACGTCTACCAAGCCACACCCACCAAGCCACACCACGCCCACCAAGCCACACCCACAGAACCGGTAAGTAAAAAAATGTTGAATCCCACCACTGGCGCAGCTTATCATTTGGGGCATTAGATCCCCAATTTTCGGTTTCCACAGCCAAAAGCTAAGAAGATGCCAAGCTGGAAAAGCTTCACTAAAAATACCTGGCTAGATAAGCAAGTACTTTTAGTTGGAATAAAAGCGGCTTCTTATTTTGGAAATATTTTAGTATCATATGAGGATCTGTTCTTCAAGAAATAATATTTTAAACTGCATCGGATGCCCTTGCTATCTGAATGCCAAACTAATACATCCAGGAAATTATTATTTATGCCGTATACTTTTCAGTATAATTTCTGCTTTGTTCTCAGATCTGCCTATGAGAATTAATTGAAGGTTAGAGCAAAGCCTCAGTTCCCTGCTCTACCTCTCCTCCTGGTAAATCAAAACTAATTAAGAAAGGACCCACTTTATTTAAAAGACCCTCTACATATTATTATGCATAACAGTGAATTGCTGTCTGTTTTAAAACTTCCTGCTGATATAAGACAGGAAAGTTGAAGCGCAGAAAATATTGGGGAGGGGAAAATATTACCGTGTTGAGAAACTTTTACAAATCCAGGTAATCCTTGACTTACGGCAATTCATTTGGTGACTGTTCAAAGTTACAATAACACTGACAAAAGTGACTTATGACTGTTTTTCACACTTATGACCATTACTTCATTCCCATGGTCACATGATCAAAATTCAGACGCTGGGCAACTGGTTCCTATTTACAACAGTTGTAGCATCCTGGGGTCATATGAATCACCTCTTATGACCTTCTGGCAAGGAAAGTCAATGGGAAAGCCAGATTCACTTAACAACCATGCTACTACCTTAACAACTGCAGTGATCCACTTAATAACGGTAG
>QLTV01002552.1:1804734-1820401 GCA_003457575.1 Thermophis baileyi | reverse complement strand
AAGTACCTGAATGAAACAATTAAGATAGCATTGAATTGTCCTGTGGTGAGTTGTCCTGCAGCGAAGTGGCCGTGGCAAATTGGCCATGGTGAGTTGGCCACAGTGAATTGTCCTGAACCCTATTTGTGTATCTGGTCTGAGTAACTCATGCATTAAGGCTGTTACAGCCTGTGCAAGCCACACCCTGGCCACAAAGAGGTGTTCTGGTGGACATCTCCAATGGTACAGTATATTGAATTTCCTCATTCTCCTATATTTTAAACAGGTATGGCTTTTTTGTCTTCTCCTTAATTTGGCCTGCTATAATCCCAGTTAATGTTCAATATTAATAAACATTAATACTCATTGTTAATATTCGATACTAATCAATATTAGCTCTCTCTCTCTCTCTCTCTCTCTCTCTCATAAATATATATGAGGGGCCGAAAGGCAAAAAGGAAGCAGTATGCTTTCTCCCATATTTGGGTATACCAGGTGATTTAACAGAGAAAAAAAAACATATATATATCCTTGTCCCTGGATAACCATATATATATATATGGTTAAAGTTCATATATAGGAGCTTCATGTTTTGTTTTAAAGGATGACTTTTTGACCCATGCTACTTGCTATAATTATAAGGTTTTTAGAGAACCAAAAATGTTCTTAAAATACTTGTTTTCAATTTAAGCTTGCCTTCATTTAAGAATAGAGCTGATTTAACAGAGAAAAAAAAACATATATATATCCTTGTCCCTGGATAACCATATATATATATATGGTTAAAGTTCATATATAGGAGCTTCATGTTTTGTTTTAAAGGATGACTTTTTGACCCATGCTACTTGCTATAATTATAAGGTTTTTAGAGAACCAAAAATGTTCTTAAAATACTTGTTTTCAATTTAAGCTTGCCTTCATTTAAGAATAGAGCCTTTGAAATCTTGTCTTTCATTCCTGCCTTCACCCTGGCAGAAATCCGAAATCCTTGGCAGCCATTTCACTCTGGTGAGAGAGGCTTATTTCACTGCTAGTACAAGCCACAGTAGGCTAATTCTACCCTAGAAAAGATGTGATGGAATATTATTGTTGACTGCAGAAAGGACCTTCGTACCAGCATTACACGGGAATCCAGGAAGTAATGCCAGCACTGAGTGAACATTCTCACTCATCTTCAAAATCCAATTTGTTGCATTGATCCTTCCAATCATTGTTGTTTAAAGACCTGCAGGAATATAAACCTGGCAGAGAGGAATAAAAAGGGACAGGAACTAGAAAGGGATGGGAAATTCATTCAGTCTGGCATGCAGTGTGAACTCCTAACTACACTTCACATCCAAGAAACTAGACTGTTTCTCATTTTACAGAGAGCTTCATTAGTCAGTTTTACTGTTCATTCATTTCAGAAACTGGGTTGCTGACTTTCCTAACCTCAGCCTTTTTTTTACAACAGTGGCAGTTTAGTGCTGGAGCTGTTGCACATATGGGTAATCAACAGTCAACAGAATGATAATTTGAACTATCTCTGAGAGTTAATGCATAGGTGTCAGTGTTTTATAGTAGTTCTTCTTAAAGGGGCAATTTCAACTGGTGTGATAGGAGGGGAGTGATAAGATTCTAGAGCAGTGTTTCTCAACCATGACAACTTTAAGAAGCATGAACTTCAGCTGCCAGAATTCCCCAGACAGCATGGCTGACTGGGAAATTGTGGGAGTTGAAGTCCATGCCTCTTAAAGTTGCCAAGGTTGAGAGATCCTGATCTGAACTTTTCAAGGCATAGATCTTGTCATGGACAGTTGCATTATCTTAGGCCAGAATATTGGCTCAGCTTGATTTACACCATCAGACAGTAGTAATCAGGGGTAAAATTCAAAATTTTTCCCTGCCGGTTCTGTGGGCGTGGCTTGGTGGGCATGGCAGGGGAAAGATACTGCAAAATCTCCATTCCCACCCCACTCTGGTGCCAGCCAGAGGTGGTATTTGCAGGTTCTCCGAACTACTCAAAATTTCCGCTACCGGTTCTCCAGAACCTGTCAGAACCTGCTGAATTTCACCCCTGGTAGTAATGGATTACACACAGAACATCTTTCCCATCAAAACCTACCTGAGATTCTACATTATGACCACAGTAAGGGCAAATTAAAGTACATCTGGCTTTATTCTGTAGTGTTCATTTTATACTTGCTATCTTTCTACCTTCCAGAAAAGGTTTAGCAATCAATGTAAACTAAATCTAAACTCAACCTAGTATAAATAATCTAAACTACAATAATTAAAAACCAATAAAAACTGCTGGAATTATTAGTTAAGTTCAAATACCCAGTTGAAGAGGAAAATTTTAGTTCCTTCCTTAAAAATAGGAAAAGTGGAGACTAATTGCAACTTCTAATGATCCCATAAATCAGAAGCAATGCTGGAGAAGATCCTCTCCCATGTGACAGAAGAATAGGCCTCTGACTCAATCCCGTGTTTTGTTCTGAAAGAAAACAGAATATTCCTAGATGCATGGTGATGATGATGTTATCCATTCCGCCATCTATAACTCTTGGCAATTCTAGGGGCCAAATCTCTCCACATCTTTCAATCTTGCACTGCTTTTTTTTTTGAGTTTTTCTATGCTCTGGCTGGTGTCAGCTTTGATGGTGTCCAGCCATCATGTTCTTTGATGGCCTGGATTCCTTTTACTGCTAACTCTTCCAAACATAATTGCTTTCTCCAGTGAAGATGTGTGATACTGCCCAATGAAAATGTTTGACTTGGCTGTAATGTTGCAATCCAATGGGACTTTTGCTTGATAAACAGCATGACATTGGGTTATAAGGTCTGGTGACTTTAGAAGGTAGTCATTTTCTCAATCTGCCACTTTCATTTGTCAAGAAGCTGAGACACAACCCATGCCCAGCAAAACGCTAGAAGCAACTATAAGTTTCTCAACACAATTTGATCAGTCAATGAACCAAAATACCTTCAGCATACCTACTGGGTCATCTACTTCTGTTCAGTATCCGTCACTGTTGATTTATATCAGATACTCATTGTCCACAAAGTTAGCATTGTTCAGAAGCACTGACACAATGCTCCATTACGTTATATAACCACAATGCTTGATTTTCCCTCCCTTTTTTTTCTTAATCAGATCCTGTCTCCAAGTTTCTTAATCCGTCAAAAAGAATAAATTTTATTGTGGCTCTGCTTTGCTTCCACTGTACCTCTCCATATATGTGACGTTCTCCCTTTCTGCCATGAAACCCTTCGGACTTAAAATATGCACAGCCTTCTTTATTTATTCTTCCAGATTAATATATTAAATACACTGAAACTTCAGTTACTGAAATGAGGGAGAAGAAGATGAACTTGTAAGCCATGGTAGCGCAGTGGTTAGAGTGCAGTACTGCAGGCTATTTCTGCTGACTGCAATTTGGCAGTTCGAATCTCACCAGGCTCAAAGTTGACTCAACCTTCCATCCTTCCAAGGTGGGTAAAATGAGGACCCAGATTGTTGGGGGCAATATGCTGACTCTGTAAAAACCGCTTAGAGAGGGCTGTAAAGCACTGTAAAGCAGTATATAAGTCTAAATGCTATTGCAGGTTTATTTCCCTAATAAATCTTCTTTTCCAAAACCTAGAGTGAAAATTCATTTATGCTTGCCTGTTTACCTATAAAATGTGTTATTCCCACTGTTGCATATTTCTTTCACAATCTCCTGCCCTCAGGCTGTTTTAAATTTCACCTGCCAATGCATTAAGATGTTACCAGAACCTTCTTAGAGTTTCCCTTAACATCAGTAAAACCTGGAAAGTTACATACCCATGGGGTGCATTGAGAACTGTTAAACAGGGAATTGGGTGTGTCTTGGCACGAATTAAGAGATAGACTCCAGATTCTCTCTCCTAATAACATGTTTATTCAGCACTGAAGAAAGGTGGGTCCTCCTATAAGGCTGGAAGAACCCTGACTTCAATTTCAAGCAAGCAAGCATATATAGGTTTCTCCGTTACATTACAGGAATACTGCTTACACGAGATAAGGTACAGAAGTTGCAAAAATATTTGTGCACGTATCTTGTGGTTATCATCAGCTGCCTACCTGTGACTTCTTATCAGTGGTTTCCACAACCTGAAGGCCTGAATTTTATTTCTGTCATTTCAACATAAAAATCTTTAGAGAAAGCATCAGAGTTTTCAGAATCCTGATCCACAGAACTACATACTTCTTCCAGATTTGGAGAGCTTTGTCTATCTCTATCAAGAAATGTCCTCTTTCTATTTTATTCTGCAAGGTGGGACACATCCCACTTTTATCTTCAGTTCTGTCCTGGAAACCATACTTTACACCCAAATAAACTAGAACAGAGAAAGGCAACAAGGATGATGAGGAGACTAGAAACTAAGCCTTATAGTGGGGGGGGGGAATCAGAATTGTTTACCCTTGAGAAGTCCAATGGACATGGGAAGAGGATAGGCTAGCACTCAACAAATAATTGAAAGGATGTGACACAGAACAAATTTCTTATCATTGTTATTATTCTCACATCCGTTATCATTCTAGAATAATGGATTTAAGTGTCAGGAAGGTAGTTTCTGTCTAAATAATACAGGGGGAAGAGACTTCTTAGCAGTTTTGATATGGAGAGTCTCCATTCATAAAGGTTAACACCAGTGGTGGGCTGCTGCTGGTTCGGGTGAACCGGTAGTTCCGACGATCAGATGGCCCCATCCACCCACCCCTGCGCTATCCTGTCCTATATTCCCTTCTTTCTGGCTCAGCTGATTCGCGCGGCACAGCTTATTTCCGCACCTCGGCTGTTCTACTTATCAGGGCTGCCTTAGAAGGTAAGCAGCTGAGCTTCAAATTGCTGTATTTTGAACGCTGCGCACAAGCGCGTTAGGCGCACGACCACCGAACCTGTTGTTAAACCGGTTGCAGCCCACCACTGGTTAACACACCCAATATTGGAGATGTACAATGGGGGACCTAACCTAATAAGATTATTCCTTGCTCAGGTATAGCACAACCACAATATTTGCAGTGATGATGACAACAACGATGACAATGAGAACAACAACTTTGGGAAAAAATAACTAGTGTTACATTTCAATCATAAGATATCAATAAAGGAGAATATTTGTAACTCAGAGTTGAAATGAGGGTCCTTGGTGCTGTCTGAGCTTGGTTGTTTTCTTGCAGACATTTCATTACCCAAACTAAGTAACATCATCAGTGCATGGCTGGCTCAGGAATTCTGGGAGTTGAAGTCTACAGGTTCTAAAGGTGCCATAATTGTCCACACGGGTTTAGAATGATATGTAAACACAACCATTGGAATCTAAAATTGAGTGGTGGGGGTAAGATTTGATGATATTGTCCCCATCAATGAAGAGACCAAAATGTTCATCAACTTTTAGATACAGTTTGGCAATATCTTTTTCATTGGGAAGAAGAGCCGAGGTGGCGCAGTGGTTAGAATGCAGTACTGCAGGCTACTTCAGCTGACTGCTAGATGCAGTTCGGCAGTTCAAATCTCACCGGCTCAAGGTTGACTCAGCCTTCCATCCTTCCGAGGTGGGTAAAATGAGGACCCAGATTGGTGGGGGCAATATGCTGACTCTGTGAACCGCTTAGAGAGGGCTGTAAAGCACTGTAAAGCGGTATATAAGTCTAAGTGCTATTGCTATTGCTATAATCTCCAGAAAGAAGAAAAATAAACAAAAGTCATATTTAAACCAAGTCATTACCCAAGGTTCTCAATTAACGTAGCTCAGCCAATTTCGCAGGTTTTGCTATATAAAATAATTAATCTTGAGTTTTTGTTTAATCAACGGGTACATTTATACCTGTGCCAAACCCCGAGGCCTTATAGGTTGTCCAATTAATGCATAATGATTCTCATCCTGCTGGGAAAGAAATTATTTAAGAAATGAATTAACCCTTCCCAAAGCAATCAGACATTAACTAGTTCTGAACATCACATTAAGCTGGGGGGGAATAAATCAATAATAGAGTTCTAGAATAACTAGTTGCACAGAAATGAAAGGTGCCTGTGCAATAATTTGATGTAATTATCCTCCCCAAGCACTTTAAAATATTTTATAACCAAGATCCTTTCAATCAAAAAATGACCATTCCATTGTTTTTCACTGATTTCATTCAATTTTAAAATCTCTTCATTCAATTTGATCTCCTGGGTCAATTTTAAAGATCAACAGGCCAGACCCTTCCAATCTTAACACATGTCCGTATTTTAATTTCTTTATTTAGTTTGTTATTAAATTTATATGCCATTCATTTCACTGTCAAGTGACTTATTAACTAGGTTATCTGGAATGTCAAGTGGTTTGGTTGGCTTATGTCAACATACTAAGCCATAATGCAGCTAGCTCTTTGTTTTTGCCAAGTTGTGTGATCATATTCTCTGTGTCTAGTTCAACGTGATTTGTGGTTCAGTGTTTTTCCTGAACCCGTCCAATTGTGATTTATTTATTAAATCGTGATTAAGCATGAAGTAGATTTAAGGGACGCGGTGGCTCAGGGGCTAAGAGGCTGAGCTTGTCGATCAGAAGGTCGGCAGTTCAGCGGTTCGAATCCCTAGCACCGCATAACGGAGTGAGCTCCCATTACTTGTCCCAGCTTCTGCCAACCTAGCAGTTCGAAAGCACGTAAAAAATGCAAGTAGAAAAATAGGGACCACTTTCGGTGGGAAGGTAACAGCGCTCCATGCGCCTTCGGCGTTGAGTCATGCCGGCCACATGACCATGGAGACGTCTTCGGACAGCGCTGGCTCTTTGGCTTACAAACGGAGATGAGCACTGCCCCCTAGAGCCGGAAACTACTAGCACGCAGGTGCGGGGGAACCTTTACCTTAGATTTATGCAACTAGATCCCAGGGGATCACAAAACTAACTGGCCCCAGGTAAAAGTGATGTATGTTTGAGTTGGAGTTTATTTTATCTATTTATTTCTATATCGGATTTAGAAACCACCCATCCCACTCACACAGCGAATCTGGTCAGTGTACAATAAAAACATAGAAAGTTATATCCCACTAGGGGATATAAGCAATGGAAATTCTGGTCCCAGTTGTGATTGTTAAGTCAAGGACTGCCTGTACATGACTCCGTGTTATCAAGCAAACCAAAACAGGGGAGCAGCTCAGCTAACTAGAAACCAGAGTTCTGCTTCACAGCATCACAACGTGCTTCTTCAATGAACTGCAGACTCCTAGAATAGGAATTTTCTAGTTAGCTCCTCATAAAAATCCCAGTGGAGAAGATGTAGAAGCATCAGTACAGAAAATCCCCACAATCTCTCATCAACAGAATCAAATGAATTCCATTTTTAATGCCACTTCTCCTGTGGCAATGTGGGCGAAGAAGATATTTTTCTCCCCGATGATTGATATTCTCCTCTTGTAATAATCCAAGTCCTCATGCTATCACCATTCTCGGAAAGTAGATAGGATTGTTCACCGAGGGACTGATAATCACAAAGAAGATTTAAAGAAGAAATGTCTAAAGAAGAAATCTCGAGAAACAGATACTTTCAACTTATGCAGCTTTGTGTCTGGATAAAGAAAGGAATGAAATAGGACTGTCAAATTCAGCTGCAAATATCCACATGACCACTAGATGGAGGCAAAGAGACTTAGAAAACACTAGCCTTTTGCCACCATCTAAAGATCATCTAGTTCTTGTCACCCTGTTGTGGCCCTCCAGCGACCCGTGCAGCTGGTTGCAGACTCCGACAGCGAAGAGGCTGTTGTGGTGATGTGCCAGCGGCCTGTGCAGCTGGTACCTGAGTCAGACAGTGAGGAGGTTGGTGGGGACTTGGTGCCAGAGGCAGAGATTCAACCAGGGCCTTCAGTACCTCCAGAAGCTCCCATCAGTGACGAGGAAGAAGAGGAGGAGCCTATTCTTAATGCACGGGCACGCAGAGCTGCTAAGAGGCAAGAATGGTTACTCAGTAGGAGGTCTCCTCGGGACTAAGGCTTTGGGCTAATTGGCCACTCCCTTAGCCTATTAAAGTACTGCTCTTGTTTAAACTTGTCATTACTTTTCCTTTGCCTTGGTCTGGGCTTTCTGCCAACTTCAGTAAGCTCGTGTGCCTGTTATCAGATAGCTTAATTCGTTGGACTTCTTTGATTCTTTGTGCTTGGACTCTTGCCAACTATTAAGATATTAATTAACAGTTGGTGCACCGAAAGGACTTATTTATGATTTCAAGGACTTTAACAAACATGACTGCTAAGAGAGTATTAGTAGTTTAAAGAGTATTAAACAAGGTTTGTTTGTACGTTGCTTGTGTTGTTTTTCTCGGTTCGGCAGCTGGGACAGAACACACCCAGATCTTTTGATGTTATAGAACAGGGGTCTCCAAACTTGGCAACTTTAAAACTTGTGGACTTTAACTCCCAGAATTCTCCAGCCAGCTATGCTGGCTGGAGAATTCTGGGAGTTGAAATCCACAAGTCTTAAAGTTGCCAAGTTTGAAGACCTCTGTTATAGAAGGACTTCCCCTCCCACCAAAGTTACAAGCTATAGATCTATCTTGGTAAAATATGATGGCTTTAAGAGTTTCCTTTGTTAGAATTTTTGGATTGAAAAAAAAAACCAACCCAGAAGATAAAGTGCCTTTGCTTAGGGGAAAAATAATCTCTGTTTTCCTTTTTTTGTATCTGAACTTTCATGGTCTTTTTTCTTTAATTCTTTAAGGAATTTCTAGAATGAACTGGCAAGCCCTGTTTTACCCTGCCTTCATTCAGCTGACCTCATCTAGTCTCCTGGTCATGATTTATACAGCTTTCTTCCACTGTTTTCCACTCTTCCAAATGGTTTTTTCCCCCTCTTAAGCTGCCAACATCCCACCACAGTCCCATGGTATGTAAAGCTCTCTTACTGGAATGCAAACCCTGGCTAATCCTATAAGATTATTATGTTACTGTCTCTGTTCATTCTCTTAACACAACTGGCAGCTGATGCTGACTGGCTGCACTGGAGGAGAGAAGAAAATAAATACAGAAACCTAACTTTTTATTTGTTTGCTCCAGGTCCCAGATAGGCCATCGCTTTCCAATTCATTATGAGATTTAGACATGTGGGCCAACATACAGTTGGTTACATGATGTTTTTATTAGCTTCCTTCCCAAACTGAGTTCGGGTTGAAGAATGTAGAAAATAATGTCACCTTATTTTTAGGGGCAGCTTAGCAGTTATCAGAAAAATTCCCTCTCCTCTCCCTTTTTTCTTTCCTCCTCATCCTCCTCTTTCTCTTTCCTTTCCTATTGTTGTGCTCCTTTATTCTAATAGATCTCGGGATGGTCTTCCAGCAGTCTCGGATTTACCCTCTGCGCATGCGCAAAGCGTTCTGCTCATGCACAGAGGGTAAAAGAACCCAAATGGCGGCGTCCGGGTGGGTGGGCGAAGTCTCCCGCTTCCGTGGCTACTGGCTGTCCAGCGACCTGGAGGCACGGCCGAACCGGGAGCATTTCCAAGATGGCAGGCTAGCGCGCACGGTGACCCCTGTGAAAAGGTCGTTCAACCCCCAAAAGGATCGCGACCCACAGGTTGAGAACCGCTGGGATAAGGGTAGGGAGGAGAAGAGGGAGAAGGGTTGTGGGAAATAAAAAGGGGGATAAGGCAGTGGTTCTCAACCTTTTTAATGCCGCGACCCCCTGTGACCCCGCCGCCGCGGCCCCTGCTCCACCCCCTCCCCGTGCGCGATGAGGTGACAAAGGGAGCATGGCACCAGGGGTGAAAAGCTCCCAGTTCGGCCGTGCCTGCGGAACAGAAAATATGTATAAGAGTATTGTATTATTATTGAGAAAATGAAATTGCATATTTGTGATGTAAAGATGTGAAATAAAATAAAAAAAAGTTGTAAAAAAAAAAGAAAAATTCCCCACTCAGCTTGCCTAAGAAATCAATGGCAACTCATTAACAAAATGAATTCCATTGCAAAAGTGCTTTCAGAATTGAAATGGTAGATTGTATAGAATGGCTCACCATTAGATGTAACCCCAGATCAACCTCAAGGGAGTTATCTTATTCATACTGTAGTAGTTCCAGTAGGGTAATCATATTAACCTGTTGCCCAATGAAAACTCTTGCAACATTTTCAAAACAAACACATTCATCATGGTATAAGGATTAATGGACCTACAAAATATCAGTGCACATAAAATGTTGCTGCAACTATACACTGAAGTTAGGCCAGTAGTGGATTCTAAACCCTGTTGCTACCGGTTCACTCGTGAGTGTGCGCACGCTCGCGTGCAATGTTCTGTGCATGCGCAGAAGCGTCCCGGGCGGGTGGGCAGAGCTTCCCACCGCCGCTACCAGTTCGCAGAACCGGGCTGAACCGGGAGCAACCCACCGCTGAGTTAGGCTCTTTGCAGTTTGTTGTTATTGTTGTTCAGTGGCTAAATTGTGTCCGACTCTGTCTGACGGCATGGACCATAGCATAGCAGACCCCTCCTCTGGTCCTCCACTATTTCCTGGAGTTTGTCCAAATTCATGTTCATTGCGTCGATGACACTATCTAACCATCTCATCCTCTGCCCTCTTCTTCTTCTTTTGCCTTCCATCTTTCCCAACATCAGGGTCTTTTCCAATGAGTCCTCTCTTCTCATTAGATAGCCAAACTATTAGAACTTAGAATAACTTCATTGTCACTTTAAATGTACACTAATCGGCATACATTAAAATGAAATTTCATTGCATACAGCTCTCAAAGGGTCACCATCTCCAATATATACTACATAAATATGACTAAATAAATAAGTAAGTAAATAAATAAATAAATACATACATACATACAAAATTATGCATATACCCACATATATGACACAGAGAAACAACACAGTCTAGTTCGGGTGTATACATGTACATGGCGAGAAAAATGAATTTTGCGAGTTGACCAGACGGATGGCCTAGGGAACAAAGCTGTTACAGAATCTGGTAGTCCTGCTAGAAATACTTTGAAACCTCCTCCCAGAGGGGAGCAACAGAAACAGACCGTGAAGTGGGTGTGTGGGGTCTCTAACAATGCTTTGAGCTCTAAGCACATAGCGATTATAAGCAGTATCCTGCATGACAGGAAGCGAGCTTCCTATAATCTTCTTGGCTGTCCTTACCACTCTCTGAACGGACTTTCTATCTGAGGCACTGCTGCCACCAAACCAGAGACCAATGTGAAGAGACCAATTCAAGTTGTTAGTTATTCAAGTTGTGAAGAGACCAATTCAAGTTGTTAGTTATCTGCACCCCCAGATACTTAATACTGTTGACTACCTATATAGCTGCATCCTTGATACTGAGTGGAGTATGACCATGACGGCTCTTTCTACAATCTATAAGGATCTCCTTTGTTTTATCAACATTTAGAATCAGGTTATATATTATTGTATATTTTATTGGAGCTTCAGCCTTAGTATCTGTCCTTCCAAAGAACATTCTCTTTGCAGTTAAATAGCTCTATATAAGACTATACTGTATATTTCTTTATACACCAATGAACAATTTATTTTGAAGGACGGATCCTGATTTTTTAAAAATCCTCAGTGTTTCTAGCATTAAACAATGAGTAGCTTCTGAATAGATACTTTTGATAACTTTGAATGGTCACTAAACAAACTGTCGTACGTTGAGGACTACTTGTACTAAGAGAAATGAGAGATGGTTAACTGCAATGGAGAAATCCTGCTGCTTTTTATGAATGATTTCTTCCAAAATTGAACTTCCTGTGATTCTTAGTAACTTCCTATTGGGTCACAAGAGTGGAGAGAAAGCCAAAGTGACTAATATGTACAGCCAGGGGAGAAATAGGATAAAAGAGGTAGAAGGTGTTAACAAAGATTGGGGGGAAAATTACTTATCAAAGACAACAGAGACCAAGTTCAAGTCCAATGTGAGATCCTATTTAATAGATGTTTGATGGATTTAGACTGGTGCCATCAGAGAGATGGCTCTGTAATCCACTTTGTAGCTGTCACATGTGAATTGATAAGACAGGACTGGGAAGACAGAATGACGTGATAATGGAATTATCTCTGTAGTTTACCTTGCATGTATACAGTATATGAGCACAGACCTCTTACAGAGCTGACAGGATCATTTATTGCAAGTTTAGACAAAGGATATTTGCTGATTTCTGCAGAAGGTGAAGAAGGCACAATGGCCATGTTTACAAAATGCATCTAAGCAGGTCAATGAAGATAGTACACAATGTCAAGTCTGGTTAATTCTAAGCTTGTTTGTGTCTTAATGCTTTCATATTTTGAAGATATCTGGACTTTTTTGTTAGTTAATTGTTGCTTTAATGGGTAACCAGGGTAAGTAATTGTGTAATTGTGTAAATGAAGCCTTTCGGTAGGCATTCAGTGTTATACTGTAGTGAAGCTGGAGTCAAAGAGTGGAAACCGTTTGTCTGAAATGGTGTAGGGTTTCCTGCTTGAGCAGGGGGCTGGACTAGAAGGTCTCTTCCAACTCTGTTATTCTGAGTCATCCAAAACATTGCCATAAAATATAACACACTAGTCGCTGGATACCCGTGCTTTGCTACGAAACTATGTGAGAGTAGAATATCTAAACTCCCAGCCCGCAGGCCAGATGAGTCATGCACCGGCCACGCCCACACCTGGTTTAGCGAAGGGTTAGCATCAGAACGCGTTAATATAAGGCAGCTGGCAGTTGGAACAGAGTTCTTTTCAGGTGGGGAGGGGGAGTAGAACGTCTAACTCCTTAGCATCAGAACGTGTTAATATAAGGCAGCTGGCAGTTGGAACAGAGTTCTTTTCAGGTGGGGAGGGGGAGTAGAACGTCTAACTCCTTAGCATCAGAACGTGTTAATCGCTACGAAACTCTGTGATCAGGCCTGATAAATTGACAGTTAAAGCTTGAAAATTAGCATCCTTAGCATCAGAGCGTGTTAATATAAGGCAACTGGCAGTTGGAACAGAGTTCTTTTCAGGTGGGGAGGGGGAGTAGAATATCTAAACTCCCAGCCTGCAGGCCGGATGAGTCACGCTCTGGCTACGCCCACGTCTAACATTAGAACGTCTAACTCCTTAGCATCAGAGCATGTTAATATAATACTGTATATAAGAAATACTAATGATCTGATGGTCATTTTGAAAAATCCTTTCTTAGCGAGCACCTAGAGGCCAAGAGGAACATACGTGCGAGGTTTCAAGTTTGTAGGCTTTACAGTTCTGGAGATTTCGTGATGATGCGTGAGTGGTATTTGGCTTTAATATATATAGATTGGTTTAAGAAGTAATCGGGATTACTTCTGATATCTCTGAGAAGCTAGACATGCTATGAATGTCATTTGTTCAATTCATTATTCTCATGATAGTAGAAGGATGAGTAGGAAGATCATTTTGAGAGGAGATTTGAATTTTTAACTCCTAGCAGAACCATAGCAAAAAAACCCCAAAAAAACCCCACTGCTGGGGGGTGGGGAAATCCAGTTAGTATTCAGATGTCCCCAGGAAAAAAAGCAATTTATTTTTATTTAATCTTTAGTTCATGTTAGAAACTTATCAAGTTGCCTTAAAAGTTTTACAACAAAACTGGGAAGTTTGTATCTTTCAATACAATAAAAAAAAAAAATAGAACTGAGGAAATAAACTGAAAAATATATATTAAATACCCACTCAAATGCAGAAGAAAAATAACAATAAAATACAAATACAATACAAATAAAATACAAATGCTTGAATATGTATGTTTTGGTTTTTTGCAGCACAACTGCCCCATGTGTTCTTTTCTGAAGCACTTCCTGGAATGACTGTATGCCTTGGTGAAGTCAAATACAGATAATTCTTGACTTACAATCGGTCACTTGGAAATAGCAATAGCAATAGCACTTAGACTTATATACTGTTCCCTAGTATTTTACAGCACACTTTGAACAGTTTACAAATGTCAGCATATTGCCCCCAACAATCTGGGTCCTCATTTTATCGACCTCAGAAGGATGGAAGGCTGAGTCAACCTTGAGCTGGCTAGGATCGAACTCCTGGTTATGGGCAGAGTTTGCCTGCAATACTGCATTCTAATCACTGTGCCACCACGGCTCCTGTTTGAAGTTAGCAACTGTTCAAAGTTACGACCAACCTGAAAAAGGAGACTTATGGTCTAGATTAAACAGTCGGGTCTACTCCATGGTAACATGACCGAACGTGGGGTGCTTGGCAACATGACTGACTGCATTTATGGCCATTTGCACATCCTGTGATCACGTTTCAATTTTGCTGTAAACTGGTACTTCTAGTTTTCAGCAGAATCATGACCATAGCAAACCATTGGTTCACTTAATGACTGCTGTGGTCGCTTAACAACTGCCACATTTATTTAACAACCACCACAAAAAAGATCCTAAAATTGCCTTGGTCATAGAACCAATTTGTTTTATGACCATTGCTACATATGGCCATAATGGACAGGCTCCATTACGGATGTATGTTGAGAACTATATGTAGCTGCACAGTTACTCAAAAAATGCAGCAAGGAAGTATCTACATGAAGACCAGGGGTGGGTTCTAACTTACCTCGCTGCCGGTTCGCTTCCTCCCGCGCCTCGTGGGTGTGCGCGTGCAAAGCGTGCACGCATGCGCAGTGCAAGAAAATAATAAAAAGCCAAAAAAAAAGCCGAAAACAAGATGGTGACGCATACGCAGTGCTGGAAACTCAGCTTCTGCGCATGCGCAGAAGAAAAAAATAAAAATAAATTAAAAAAAAGATGGTGGCGTCCACAGGTCGGCACCGACCGAACCGGATCCGTGATGTCATTGTGACATCACCAGCGGGTTGCTACCGGTTCGGGCGAACCGGTCCGAACAGGGAGGAACCCACCTCTGATGAAGACACACATTGTTGTGAGAACTCACGCCATTTTTTCATAGTCAAAAAAGAAAAGGCCAAGGCTAAAACGTTCTCATATATTTTGTAAAAGAAATATAATCCCTCGCCTGAATGCAACCAGCAAATGGATATGCAGAAGTTTTATTTTGAATGTCGACATTAATTTAGGCAAAACCTGAAAACTACCCATTTAAAGAAGCTTTCAGATGAATTAGAATGACTCAGATTTATGGATCCCTTGTACAGAATAAATCCCACTGACAACAGCATAAAACCATTTTTTTAAAAAAAAAAATCAGAGTTAGTCTTCCATAAAAAGGATTATGACACCTCATTAAAATGGCTTTCCTAGTACCCCTTATGGACTTTCTGCATAAAAAAGAAAAGAAATGATCTTGCAATTTATAGTTTTGATTATTAGAGAAGACAGACTACAGAAAGATGACAGTCATGATGTAATCTTAGAGAGAGAGGTTAAAATATAATTGTGCTTGTATTTGCTGTGAGTAAGATTTTATTTTTTATTTATTTATTTATTTTGTCAAACGTGTATATGATTACAGACAAAGTATAAACATGATTGTGAATATATAAGAAGTACAAGCATGGTTATGAGTACATGATATTTTACGAATACATGGGGACGTTAGGACAGGGACGGTAGGCACGCTGGTGCACTTATGCACGCCCCTTACAGACCTCTTAGGAATGGGGTGAGGTCAATGGTAGACAGTCTAAGGTTAAAGTTTTGGGGGTTTGGGGAAGAAACTACAGAGTAGGGTAATGTATTCCAGGCATTGACCACCCTGTTGCTGACGTCGTATTT
>QLTV01002552.1:1774816-1798534 GCA_003457575.1 Thermophis baileyi | reverse complement strand
AAAGGAACTAATTGGCTGTTTACTTTGGGGGTTTGCATTCTGGCCAGCTTGCTACCGGACTTTTTGGCACGACGGACTTTCTTATGATTTAATGATTTTAACCTCTAGTTACTAAGGAGTTTATTAGTACTAAAGAATATTATTGACAAAGTGTGTGTGTGCGTCATTTCCATAGAGCGTGCTGTGCTAGGACACAACATCTATTCCATTCCATTCCATTCCATTCCATTCCATTCCATTCCATTCCATTCCATTCCATTCCATTCCATTCCATTCCATTCCATTCCATTCTATGAATCCAGCACATGGCTCTATTTCCACAATGTTCTTCACTAGGTAAATGTGGGTTTCCCTTGACAACAGAAACTCTCAAAAAAGATTAATCAATCCAGTCAATTAAACATCAGGAGTTTATTTTAGAACCAAACAAATCCAGGCTTATATATTATTAAGCGTATTTCTGTCCAGGTAGCCATGTAGTGGGAATACTTAAACCCAATCAATGGACTTATGGGACTTTGCTTATTTGGTCCTCCAAGAAAAAGAGCTGGCAAGAAAGAGTAGCTCAAAATCATATATAACCATTGCCAAAAATGCTCTCCATTTCTAGAATCATGGGTCATCTTTCTCATTAGAGCAATAGAAGAGATGCTAATGCTATCCTGAAGATATTCTTGGGATATTGGGTACTTCATGGAGAAAATGAGCAGTAACTCAGTAGTCCAAAAATAATGAACCCGGGGCTGAATTTAGTGTGATTGTACATTACACTTTTTACCATTCAGGAAAATTAAATCAGTTCATGAGAGTTACTCATATCAAAACATGAATGGCTTAGCTATAATTTATTGTGTAAGCTACAATTGATTAAATTAACACATGCTTTGGTGCTACAGCTTGCTTTATTTTATTTTACTTTATATTTATTTATATATATCCCACCTTTATTATTTTTACAAATAACTCAAAGCAGCAAACATATCCAGCACACCTTCCTCCTCCGATTTTCCTCATAACAAACCTGTGAGACAGGTTGGGCTGAGAGAGAGTGATTGGCCCAACATCACCCAACTGGCTTTCAGGGCTAAGGCAAGACTTGGACTCACAGTTTCCCGGTTTCTAATCTGGTGCCTTAACCATTAGACCAGGGGTCAGCAACCCACAGCTCTGGAGCCGCATGTGGCTCTTTCATCCCTCTGCTGCAGCTTCCTGTCACTGGTCGGCTCCACAATTGATAGGGCTTTCGGTTAGGACAGGTAGAGGAAAAAGGATGCCGCGCTAGGAGGAGACTCTATGGTGAGGGAACCGACTTCTGGTCAGCAGAGGAAAAGGGACGCCATGCTAGGGGGAGACTCTATGGTGGGGGGAACCAGACTTCCGGTCGGCTCCAGAATTGAACTGGGGGCTTCTGGTTAGGACCTTTGTGGCTCTTTGAGTGTTTAAGGTTGCAGACTTCTGCATTAGACAAACTATGATTTGTTGAGGAAATTATGGTGGCTTGATTCACAGAATATAAAGATATAAACCATTGTTTATAAACCCAAACAAATCATCATGGGTGATCTCAGTCTATATTTCACTACATTCATTGGGTTAATAGGAGATTGAAGACCAATATATTTCCACAGAATTTCATAGAAAAATCTTCAGTTAACTACCGATAACAGGATAAACATACAAAATCAAAAATAGGTTCTTATAACATGGGTATCCCATGATTCTTAAATAGTTCTCAGGAGGGAAATATGACTTTATTTTCCACATCTTTTTTTTTTCTGTCCATGAATAAAAAAATTGGCAACAGTGTTATGTGGGATGATGTGTTAGTAGAATAGTATTCCAATCCATCATTTTTATTACAGACTTCACAAAATTAGAACATTTGATAAACAGTTACCTTCATGTTGTCTTGAAACAGACTTTGAGTACGATCTCCCATCTGTGTAGCTGATTATTCAAGAATTCTCTTTTTTTGCTTGTTTTAAATCATCTTACTTTTACTCTTTGACACCTAAATTTTACCAATGCAAGTTCTTTTTTAAAAATGTGACCCTTTCTTTTTCAAAGTAAGAACTGCTGATTTCACCCAACTTTCAGAGGTATTGTTGTCACAATTCTGAACAGGGAAAGAGGAATATATTATTGATTTTCTTTTGTTTATCCTTGTTGGAGAAATACTCGGGGGGGGGGGGGAAACAGCAACCTTCTCTGTCACCTGAATGGCAAGGTTCAGATCTGTTCCTCTTTTCAGTGAGGATATGGATTGAAAGTCTCCAAAGTTTTATGAGGAATCTTCCGTCTTGGTCACACATAGAAGAACATGATAAGGAATGTTCCAAGGTGGAAACCTCTGGGTACACATACAAGCAAGTTTAAATAGTCTGTTTCACACAAGGCATTTTAAGTGGGGGAGTTGCATTGACTGATCCACTTTTGTTGATTTACCCATTTCTAAGCAAATGGAAAATCCTCTAATGGTCTAGGACAGGGATGTCAAACTCGATTTCATTGAGGGCCGCATCAGGGTCGTGTTTGACCTCCAGAGGGCTGGGGTGTGTGCTCAGGGGGCGGGGCCAGCTCGACATCACTTGTGTAGGGGGTGCCTGTGGTGGCCGCAATGAAATCGAGTTTGACACCCCTGTCCTAGACCATTAGAGGGTTTTCACCTGTGACGGCCTCCTGAAACCCTCTGCCAGCGAAAACGGGGCTCAGGAGGACCGCCCGCAGACATCTCGAGTTCCATTTTTGCTGGCAGAGGCACTGCGGGCAGGTCCTTCGCTGTTTCCAGGGTAGCCCCACAGGCCAGATCTAAGCACCCCGCAGGCCATATCCAGCCCGCAGACCTTGAGTTTGACACCCCTGGTCTAGGAGAATGACCTTGGAAGTCCTTGGCATGTATAACCAGCATGTAAAAGATTTCTCGGTCCACAGAAGGAGGGAGTGTGTAAAAAATATTTCAGAAGAGATGCTCCCTAGTTTTCCTGAGAGTACAGATAGTCCTTGACTTATAACCATTCATTTAGTGACTGTTCAAAGTTACAACGGCAAGGAAAAAAGTGACTTGTAACCATTTTTCACACTAACGACCAATCCAGTATTGCCATGATCATGTGATTAAAATTCAGGCAGTTGGCAACTGGCATGTACTTATGACAGTTGCAGAGTCCAGGGGTGATGTGATCATCTTTTGCGATCTTCTGACAAGCAAAGTCAATGGGGAAGCCAGATTTGCTTAATGATTACATGATGCAATTAACAATTGCAATGATTCACTTAGCAGCAGTATCAAAAAAGATACTGGGGCACAACTCACTTAACAACTGTCTTGCTTAGCAACATAAATTTTGGACTCAATTGTGGTCATAAGTTGAGGAGTACCTGTAAAAGAAAAGGAAGGGAGAAATATTTTCAATCTTACAATCTTGTTAATGTCATCTTACAATAAAGATAGAGGTAATGCTTCTTGTCTGGACACTAACAAACCCTCCGAAAGGTTACCTCTGCACATGCATATTATAATAATACTGATATTTCAATAGTAGCCTACTACTGCTATAAGATTTGTCCCATTATCTATAGCAGCTCTTCTGGACCGTGATGTGTAGTTCCACTGGACATGACTGTGTCCTTGCACCCACATAGCCATAGTGACCATTAGTTATCTGTTGTGTGCTGTGCTAATTTTGGATTCTAATCATGAAAACTGTGTAGCTAGGGCTAAAACATCTTTGTTGTGGCCTGCCAGCTGCCAGCAGAGCTGGCGGCAGACTCAGACGATGAGGAGGTTGGGGAGGAACTTGGGCCAGTTCTGGAGTCTGGGGAAGGCTGTGATGGATGCTCTGCATTGGACACAGAGATAGAGCCAGGGCCATCTGACATTTCTCAGCCACCGGAGAGGCAGCTGCCTTTGGAGGCTGATATGAGTGAGGAGGAAGAACAGCTGGGGCCTGCTCCAGATGCACGTATGCGCAGAGCAGTTAGGAGAGGTGAACAACGGAGGACAAGGAGTCGACTCGGGAAGCAAAGCACACATGGACGCTGAATGGCCCCTCCCTGGCTGGGGAATAAATAGAAGGAAAGGGGAGTGGTTGTCGTAGTAGACAACAGTTCGTATTTCTGAAGATTTTGGCTCATTGCGTTTCATGTCACAAAGACTGCTTGCCAGAACTTAATTTGCAGCCTTTTGGCTGGAGCTCACGGCCTGTCAATTATCGCAAGGAACTGATAAGTTCTGTTGCTACAGTTAACTCCTTGCAGGACTCTTGCTTGGAATTTTCCGTGAATGCCATTAATTCACAAGAGGTAAATAAAGAGTGGGTTTTCGTGACCGAGAGTCTGTTTCTTGCTTCTGCTAAGGCTGGGTCAAAACAATCTTTTGTAGGACTAAATTCTTCATGTAAAAGGAATTCTTCAAATTCCTCTTGGTCCATCCATCTCTTATGCCTCATAATCATGTGCAGTAGAATCAGAAGGATTAAATTTGCTTAAAATGCTTCCTCCCCTGCCCCAAAGGCTCTCTTCCCCCCTTATTTTCCTAAAAAAAAAAAAAAAGGCTTCATTTTCCCTCTTTTGTTTTTTCTTTTACCTGTTTTGGTCTTTTCCTAACACCGCATGCTATCTATCTGTTCACACCTCTGCTGCCGAAGGAAGAAGAATCAGTTCCTTGTGTTTTCTGTTTGGGATCTGTTCGGCTTATGACTCACTCCTTTCTGGTCAGCTGACTCTTTTATGATTGTAATTCAATTGTGTCTGCCTGTCCAAGAAATGTATATCAATATTGGACCCTGGGCTGTTTTAAGGAGAAGTGAGAAATTCTGATCTCAGTTCCTCATGTACAAAGTTAGCACCCACCCCTCTCCTAGAAGAATGAAATATTTTGGGAAATATTAAAAAAAGCCAGAATATTAGATTTCCCTGGATGATAAAAGAAGCAACATGTTTTAAAGACAGAAAGCAGCTCCCTGCCCCCAGCAGATATTTGATGCCCATTAAGAAAGATTGGGCCAGTTATCTACAAAACAAAAGTCCTTCAGCCTCAGGGTGATGGGATTAGCCCTCACTCAAGATCCAAACCAGGACAAAGCCATTAAGACACAATAGGAATTGCCCAACAGCCTTTCAGAACACAAGCCTCTTCATTACATCATCACCCTACAAGCTTCAACCAAACCTGGGAGCTCAGATAACCTCAGCTTTAACCCCTGCATAGCCCCATGGGAATCTGTCAGCAGCCAATAGAATACATGTTCTTGCACAGGAACAGGAAGCTCACGTTCAAAGCCCAAGAGAAGGTATAAATTCAACTCTCAACTCCATGTGGTCAGCTGCACCAGAACCACCCATGTGCTTCTGCTTCATCAATAAATGGACCCCATTTCCAATCAGCCTCCAGCCTCCATTTTGTCTCCAGTGCCTTTCTCCCGGCTTGGAACTGGACCTGGATATTTCTTCCAACACTGATGAGTAAATAAACTGCCTTCATCAGTAGCTGAAGGTCTAATGCTTTAAATCAGTGATGGCGAAACTTTTTTTGCTCGGGTGCCAAAAGGGCGCACACACGCGATAGCGCGCACACGCATGCCCACACTCATAATGCAATGCCCTCCCCCCCATCTGTGCGCACAACCCCCCCCACTTTCCCCCCCCCGCGTGCATGCGCACAGGGCTCACTGAAGCCTCTGGAGCCTGTGGATGGCGAAAAACTGATTCCAGCTGATTTTCGGCCTTCCGGAGAGTGGGAGGAGGTCGTTTTCGCCTTCCCCAGGCTTCAGGTTTTCCTGAAGCCTGGGGAGGGTGAAAAACGGTCCAACGGCCCAACCGGAAGTTTGTTTCCAAACTTCCAATAGGCCCGTTGGGTCCATTTTTCACCATCCACAGGCTCTGGAGGCTTTCCTGAAGCCTGGGGAAGGTGAAAACGACCTCCCCCACACCCTCCGGAAGGCCAAAAATCAGCTGGCCAGCATGCACATGCACACTGGAGCTGACATAGGGCAATGCCTCGCGTGCCCTCAGATATGGCTCCACGTGCCACCTGTGGCACGCGTGCCATAGGTTCACCATCACGGCTTTAAATCTTTTTTTAAAAAATATTGCCTGAGGTAAAATCTCCTCCACTTCAAGACTAACTCCTGAAGGGATTTCAAATTATTTTTAAGATCAAAGTGTTGGGAGATCAAATTGCTCTGGTGATTCCAAACAATCGTTGGACATCAATTGGCCTAAGAAGATGCAAATGAAAGGAAATTAATGTGAACCTAAGAGAAAGCTTGCTATTTCCTTCTAGTCTTTGGTCACTTCTGTTGAAAAGGGAAAAGCAAAACCACATTTTTGTGTAACTCTACACAGCCAACAGCAAAGTACTGCTTCTAATAGTTCATGAGATAATAAAAGCAATACAGCAATAGGCTTATTGCTTTACAGCACTCTCTGAGCAGTTTACAATGTAGAAGCATTATTTGCATACTGTCCCCAACAATCTAGGTCCTCATTTTATCGACCTCGGAAGGATGGAAAGCTGAGTCAACATTGAGCCCCATCAGGATTGAACTCCAGGCTGTGGGCAGAGTTTGCCTGCAATACTGCACTTTAACCACTGCGCCACCAGAGCTCCAGTATACAGTAATACAGTGTTGGAAGAAAAATCCATCTGGTTCAGTTCCAAGCTGGGAGAAAGAGACTGAAAACATGGAGGCTGATTGGAAAGATGGTTTATTGATGAAGCAGAACCACTTGTAATTCTGGGCAGCTGACAAAATGGAGTTGAGAGTGGGTGGATTTTTATACCTTTTTTGGGCTTTGTATTTGAGCTTCCTGTTCCTGTGCAAGAACATGTCCTTTAATATTCTATTGGCTGTTCTCAGATTCCTATGGGGGTCATGTAGGGATTATGTAGGGGTCATAGCTGGCTCTATAGGCAAAAGAGGAAATGCAAATCCTAGGTGTTTGTCTGAGCTAATCTGGTCAACCTCTGGCTTATTGTTTATCAGTTTCAAGGTTTCTGTGACTTTGAAGTTTGGACTGCTCTGAGATGGTGCAATGAAGGGGCTTGTGTTCTGAAAGGGTGTTGGGCAATTCCTATTGTGGCTAATGACTTTCGTCCTGTGTTGGATCTTGGTTGAGGGGCTGCTTCTAATCCTATCACTCTGCCTTCGTTAGCTGTCAAACTTTGCTGCAAGCAGTTCCGAAATATCCTGTCTTGAATGGATTTCTGCCTGCACTATTTGCTTTGCTTATGAATAGAGCCATCTATATAGTTGGTTTCTTCTTTCAATAAGCTCTTTTATCTCTTAAGTGCTGACATCTACTGTGGGCTATTAAGAACAAGTGGGGGCTGCTTTCTGCCTCTAAAAAAGCATGTTTCTCCATTTGTCCCTTTGGGGAAATGTAATGTTCTGCCTTTTTAATATTCCTCAAAATATTTCATTCTTCTAGGAGTGGGGGGGGCTTCCCACAACAGTATTCTTATTTAGGAAGAAAGATATTTGCATCCTCTTAAGCTTCTCTGTTTTTTCCCCTTCCCTAAAGATGATTTTATAGCTAGCTGTTGTGAGGACAAACCAGCATGGACTGATACAGCTTTGTGTGCTTCCTTTCATTTCCCTCCTCTCCTAAAATTTCAGGGAAATCAAAAGGAATAAGTGGGAGGAGGAAACCTCCAAACAGACAGTGATATGGAAACTAATTAAAATAAAGCCTTATTTCTCCGCTCCTAGTTAAGTATTCAAATACAACAATACAGAAGTTCCAGGAAAGGAAAGATTGTTCTTTTCTAAACATTCAGCCTTTGTGTCCAGAAATAACCCACTCCAACCAAACAAAGTGACTCAAGACTGCAGCAGGGAGGGACGTCTGAAATCTGTAAAAGTCTTCTTTGATTTGGTGCTTTTCTGCAAGCAAGGCTCTGATGAGCTTTTAGCAAATGAAAGTGACCAGGCAGATTGGCCAAAGCAGCGTAATGATTAAACTGACAAAACTTCAGAAAATGGAACATGGAAAGATGGCGGAGGCCAGATAAAAAAATAAATAAAACATCAACTCTCAGCTTTAAAACAGGTCAGTGCAACTATTGATATAACCAAACCAAGCATGATCTGCTAGTCATGTGGGTTACTCACTTACTTTTCAAGCCAAGTGGAAACGTTTTTAAAAAATATTCTCTATGGGATTCAAGTAATTTAACAACCGGTTCTTCCTAGTGACTGGTTGGGTGGGTGTGGCTGGGGGGGGAATCATTTGACTGAGTGGGCATGGTGCAATTAGCCAGTTCTCTGAACGGTGCAAAAATTTAACAACCGGTTCGCCTGAACCAGTCCGAACCGGCTGAATACCACCTCTGACTATGACTTGAGGTCAGAAATGACCCTTTCCTGTGTAGTAAGTTAGCACCCACCCCTCTCCCAGAAGAATGAAATATTTTGAGAAATTTTTTAAAACTATAAAAATATTTTAATAAATAATATTTTTAATAAAAATATTAATATTATATTTTCCTTAAAGGAGAAACATGTTTCTAAAGACAAACTCAGAGCCTCAGCTCCCTGCCCCCCCCTCCCGCAGATATTTTGGTGCCAACCTATCTACAAGGCAAAGGCTGGGCCAGCTTATCTACAACACAAAAGACATGGCCCTCAGGACATGAGCCCTCCCTCAAGATCCAAACCAGGACAAAGCCATTAAGCCATAATAGGGATTGCCCAACACCCTTTCAGAATACAAGCCCCTTCATTGCATCATCTCAGTTGCACCACCCCCAGCAAACTTCAACCAAATCTGGGAGCTCAGACAACCTGTAGAGACAGCTATGACCCCTACATAACCCCTACAACAGCCAATAGAATAGATGTTCTTGCACAGAACAGGAAACTCAAGTGCAAAGCCCAAGAGAAGGTATATATATATATATATATATAAAAACTCTCAACTCCATTTTGGTCAGCTTTCCAGAATCACATGAGTTGGAAGGGACCTTGGAGGTCTTCTAGTCCAACCCCTATCAGTGCAGGCAAACACTGCATCAATAAAGTTCTAACAAAAAAAAAGAGTTTTACTGAAAAGCATACATAAAAATCACATCAGGATTATTTATTGATGGTGGAGAGAAAGAACAAAATGTATAGCTACAATAAAAGAATGGAATAATGGAAAATAGCAATGCACTTGTTTCACCTTAGAAATGGTCGCTAAGAACTTCAAAATCCACGAAGAAATGCATGTAAAAACATCCTAGATCTGCCAGTGAAGCATTTTATGACAGATGTCCTATTTTATTGGCCTTTTCATTGAAGAACCTTGAACACCCTTTCAGCACTATTAATTCATGGTTATTTGGGAAGATGATTAAAAAGGTCAAAGAGTCAGCTCGCCAACAGTTGACGGTTTTAAAACTATACGTGAACGAGAGAAATTATTAATCCCCATGGACACAATTTACACTAATAGATCAATTAAGATGAAGTTACTGAAATAATTTTATAGAGTTAACATTAATGTAGTTGGCAAATCGTCCAAAGTTTCCTGCCCTGGACAAATAAAGTAGAGAAAAATTCTGAGATTATCTTCAGAGAATTTAGTGAATAACATTGTAAATTCCAAGGACTTTGTTTTCCAGTTATAAGGCCCTTCATAACCTTTCATTAAATAAGTGTCTTAGTTCTATCACAGATTTTAGGGGAAGCATTAGTGTCCCATGGAAAAAGCATTGTCATTATGTAGCACTAGCAATAGCACTTAGACTTCTCTAAGTGGTTTACAGAGTCAGTATATTGCCCCCAACAATCTGGGGGTCCTCATTTTACCCACTTTGGAAGGATGGAAGGCTGAGTCAACCTTGAGCCTGGTGAGATTTGAACTGCCAAATTGCAGGCAGCCAGCAGTCAGCAGAAGTAGCCTGCAGTACTGCACTCTAACCACTGCGCCACCGTGGCTCAGTGTACAACAATACAATTATATATACACAACTTTGTGAAATCACAGCAGTCAGGTTTTTGGCTGGTGTTGGCCTTTATACACATCGAGTTCTTCCCAAGAACCTAAGGTATTGTAATCAATATAGTGTCAACCCTGAAGCTGACCTGGGCGAAGCCATCTTGGAGCTTTAGTGCTGCCACACTGGAGCTGAGGGATAGGGAGGGGGGATTAGAGATAGCTGGGGTTGTGTAGTCAAAATAAAATACTTTCTCTTGGGAACCAAGAACGTTCTCACACCTGGCCAGAGGAAGGAGGAGTGATGTCACCAGGCAACCAGACAGTGCCTTGATTGGACCATGTGACTGAATGTTTGGGGTTGAGGGAAAACTTTTACTTTTAATTAGGTGAAAACCGCAGGAACCTTCTGAGTCGGTTTTCACCAGATCTGGGCCAATATGATATATCCAATAAAGCTATTCTTTGAGGAATCCACCTGTCTCGGAGTTTTGCTTGCTATGGGTCTATTACTTGGAACCCTGACATATAGTATATGTGTGAATACAAGCAGTGTGGCCATATATATTTGACAGATGGGCATCTTTTCAATATGCAGATTTTCTATGTCATCCAAGATTTTTTTGGTACGGTATCTAGTGTGCCAGTAACCACTGGGATTACCATGGCCAGTTTATGCCATTTTGGGATTACCATGGCCAGTTTATGCCATTCAATTTTGATTTAACAAAATAACAGAGTTGGAAGGGATCTTGGAGGTCTTCTAGTCCCCCTGCTCAAGAAGGGGACCCTATACCATTCCAGACAAGTAGCTGTCCAGTCTCTTCTTAAAAGCCTCCAGTGATGGAGCACCCACAACTTCTGAAAGCAAGCCGTTCCATTGGTTTATTGTTCTGACTGTCAAGAAACTTCTCCTTAGTTCTAGGTTGCTTCTCTCCTTGATTAGTTTCCATCCATTATTTCTTGTGTTGCCTTCTGATGCTTTGGAAAATAGGTTGACCCCCTCTTCTTTGTGGCAGCCTCTCAAATATTGGGACACTGCTATCATAATTTTCAAACTTTGATATTCTGTGATCTCCAATTCTTTGTTTTCCATTCTACTATCCCCTGGTATTGCCACATCAATTGTCCATACTTCTCCCCCCCCTTTCAACCATAGTTAAATCTGGTGTGTTATGAACCAAAATGTTATCAATTTGCATTTGGAAATCTCAGAATATTTTATTCTGGTCATTATCAACTTTTTTTTCAATTCTATGTTCCCATCAATTTTTTTATTACAGGTGCATGATAATTTTTATAGAAGTTCCAGTGAATCATTTTGGTGATGGTGTTATGTCATTGTTCATAATCAGTTTATGCAATCTTCTTGCATGAGCTGCTTATATGAGCCATTGTTTCTTCTGCTTCTTTATACAATCTGCACTAGGTAGCTTTGCCAGCATTGACTATAGTATAATTCCAGCATTCCCACTAATTTCACGGAAAGTTATTCTAATGAAACTCAGCTCAGTTTCTGCAGGAGGACATCATGCAAGATGGCTACAATGAGGCCATCATGGTAATTTAGATATGACAGAAAACAGATTGCTTGCCTAACACATTATAAGTTCTGTAGCTGTATTTATTAAAGAGTAACATATAACAAGACATTTTTGAAGATGGTCTGCACTCCTAAAAACTGGGTCAGTTACCATGACAATAAATGTAGCATAAGACTCTAAATGGAATGCAAAATGATGACAAGGAAAAGCTTCAATCTACACAGAACTTTTGATCTTAGAGTAGTTAGGATAAAATGCATCATTTAAAAACTAAAAAATTACACTTAGAAGTATATAATTTTTGCTAAGGCATTCCCAGACAGACAACGAGATGGAACATCCTACAACAATATGAAATACATCTTCGAAAATCTTCTGTATTAATCACTTCTTTGTGCAGTGGGCCACTTGTGCTGTAAGAGGAAGCACGCAAACTGAAAAGAGTCTGGAATAACTTTTGTTTTCATGCCACATTACTGTCTCTTAAGGGTTTCGGATACAATCGCAAGAAGATGACAAAAAAAAAATGTATTGTGAGCAATCTGCTTTTCCTCCAGGTTTGTTAGGAAATGGAATTGCAATCCCATGTTTACATAATGGTCTTTTATGATTGTGTTCTGAAAGTAAACCTGGAGGGAGTTGCCAAATCATTACAATGTTGCACAATCCAGTCTGGGTCAGTCACTGGGACCAGAGGTTTAGTCTTCCAAGCTTTCAGACTCATGCTGGAGCCCATCCTCAGGGAACTTATCTCTAGCAATTTTTGTGCTTTGGACTATTCTCTGTGTGGTATTTGTATGGTGCCTTTTGTGTGTGTGTTTTTTTAGATGTTGACTGGTGTGTTAATGGCTGGCTATTATGTCATTGGCTTTGTTATTTCCTTGTGCTGCCAAGCCCTCGCCTCCTAAGTACTTTATGAACTGGTGGGAAATCAGCACTGATGAGTTGCTGTTGACTGACGAGGGGTCTGTTTCCCAGGCTTCAGTCACTGTTTTTGTGCCTGCTCGTCCAACAATCTTAATAGCTGCAAACTTGAATGTATGTCCTTGTTTATTGCAATGTGAGGCTACCAATGAGTTCGGGTTAGGGTTAGGGTTAGTCTGATCAATCGCTTGTGTGACTTGAAGGTCTTGACTTACAATGTGTGACTTGAAGGGCTGTTTTACTGTAACCCATAGTAGGTTGAAAGAAAAAAGGCAAGAGGGTCCTAGTCAAAACTAATTATTCTAATTGAGCCCAACAAATAGGATCTCTCTTTGGTTATCATACGACAAGAAGATTGGGAAGTCAGACATGGTTGGGCATTGTCACTACGTTCATTTTAATTTGTCAGCAGGACTCTTATTTTGAAACGACACTGTATACTGATATGCAGTCATGTGATACCTGTGCATGTGTTAATCTTTCCTTTGTTCTTTTTGTTCTTCACCATGTAGACACAGACTTAGATGTTCTTATTTTTGTTTTGCAAACATATTTATTTTATTCTTTCCTGGACTCCGGTCTTATTCTTGAGGATTGAGAGCATGGAGACAAGATTCATTTCACCTCTAATTATTTTTCTCCGCAACAGGCATGTAACTTGGTTGAATCTAAATATATTCATTCCTTAAAATTGGAGGGGGGGGCTCCTTTTTAATGTTTGTTTAGACATCAATTCTCTGTCTGACTGTCTGATCTACCTGTTTGTTTCTTCTTCCCTTCTATGCTGTTTCCAAAGTTCTCAGAATTTTACCCATTTTTTTTCTGATGTCCACTTAACCTTCATCATCTCCTTAAGGATTTCTAATGTAAACAGATATTGTTGAGCTGCAATTTCCAGCAATCCAGTTTGGACCTGTGTTCAAGAACAGTGGGAAATCTACACATTCCTCTTCTACTTGTCCTCAATATCTTTCTCAATCTGTTCGTCCCTTCTAATGTCTCTTCCTTCATTTCATTTATTCAGATTTTTCTTTTGTATTTTCCTTCAAATCTTCCATTAGCAGTATACAATTACCTCTTTTGCCCTTTTCAATCCTCTTGCATTTATTGTTCTAATTTCCTTTTCATCTAGCTTTAATTTTTCTTTGATGTCTGAGCTTTGTCCTCTTCAGAAATGAAATGCACATGTGTAAGATGGAAGATATCTGCTTGGTAATAGTACTTTTGAACATGTTTTTAGAGCAATACAGTAGTTCATCTGAATATGAATCATCACTGTGAGATGGCCACCAAAAAAGTGAACATTAAGTTAGACTGCACAAATATATACTTTCCTATAAATATATGCTTTCTATTTCTCAAGAAATCATTCCATCTCAATCCCCTCTCAAGAATCATGTCAAGTTGTGGGCACCAAACTTTGTGAAGAATCTGGATGAACTGAAACAGATTTATGGAAGGCTATCAGGAATGTTCAGGAAATTAATAACTAAGTCCTATTGATGATGATGATGAAGATGATGATGAAGTCCAGAAAGAAGAAGAAGAAGAAGAAGAAGAAGAAGAAGAAGAAGAAGAAGAAGAAGAAGAAGAAGAAGAAGAAGAAGAAGAAGAAGAAGAAGAAGAAGAAGAAGAAGAAGAAGAAGAAGAAGAAGAAGAAGAAGAAGAAGAAGAAGAAGAAGAAGAAGAAGATCATCATCATCCCTCCATGGATACCCCCTTGTCATGGGCGAGAGGTTTGTCATGCTCTGATGACCAGAAGGGACATCCATGTCAGACAGATCTTAGAAAAGAACCAGACTAAGTTTATCAATCAATCCATTTAACATGTTGAAAAAACAGAAAGAGAATCCTATATACACCATTATGCCTGCTATTAGAAATTGGAACCAAAAAAACGGTGCTACTTAAGGTCAATGTTTGAACTGTGGAAAAGAATTTATCCAGATTCAGATATCATTGAACAACAATTAACAAATCAAAGGAGATTCATTATCAGGAAAAATATATATTCAGGGATGCAGAACTGGAAGAGATTCAGAAATATTGTAAAAGTGGAAGACCCAGAAACAATAATAGAACAGTAGAAGAAACTCAGATAACAACAGTTAGAAATATAGAGGAAACAACTGATACCAACTATAGAAATGATAACTTAGAAGAAGTAATAACAACAAAACCAGAATAGGCCTGCACTGAAACAACCTATGAACTGAACCTGTGACACAAAAATATTAAAAGAGAAAATTATAGTGTATGCAGAACACAAGTAGAAAGAAACAGAATGCCAGTATTGAAAGTCATATTCCCCAAAGACCTGGCATTACAATAAAGGATGTGAATAAGATGCTTGCAAAGATTAAAATAACCCTCTATCAAATTGATCAATCAGCATCCCTACAGTATAGCAGTGATGATTACAGAAGAACTGAGTATCAAAATTAGAAAAGCAAAAGCAAAACATATTCAAGCCGAAAGTGGAATATGAAACTGGAAACGAACATAAAGAATTTAAGATCACAAACGGATAATTTAAAGAATATGAAACAGCAGAAATTTAAGAATGTAAGGATGAAGACTAGCCTAATTAAAAAATATTGGCTTATCACCAAAAAGATGGAAGACACTTTGGAAATCAAAAGGAACAGATGACAACAATAGCTGGGAAAATTGAATGCTATGAAGTACGAATCATCAACTTCTGATTGATAAAATGGTTTTGGAGAATTGCATAAGGGGGGAAAAACCATTTGCACATGGTCTCAATTAATTATAAAAAGTGTTTGATTCATGACTACACAGTAGGATCATGGAATGTTTGGAAACAACTGGTGTCACTAAAAGCATTAAAATGTTTATAGAAAAAATAATGAAGCAGTGGAAGACAGAGTTGGTATTTGGAAATGAAAAATACAGGGCTGTCAACATTCGGAGAGGCATCTTCCAGGGTGACTCATTATCACCCTTATTACTTGTCATAAAATCTCACATTTGCTTTATATGCATGATTGGAAGCTTTATGGAAAATCAGAAATCAAAATCCAGTCACTGACAAACACTGTCAGCATTTTTAGCACAGATACAGCAATGGAATTTGGCCTGGAGAAATGTGTTCCAATAGCATTAAATCGGGATTGAAATGCCAAATGGCCAAACCATCAGGATGAAGCCTACAAGTATCCAAGCATTATACAGTGGGATAACAACAAGCAACAAGAAGCATGGACAAGTTAAAAATGAGATTCGTATGGAATACATCCAAGGGTGAGAAAAATGCTAAAGACAAAATTGAACAGTGAAAATACTATCAAAGCCATCAATACCTGAGCCAAACCTGTGATATAATACACTGCTGGAATTATTAACTGGACAGTTTGGACTGAAAAACAAGAAAAATGATGATTATTCATCATGTATTACATCCCCGTTGTGATATTGATAGATTATATCTGCCTGGCAGAAATGAAGGCAGAGGTTTACTTCAAATCAAACAAATTGTTGAAGAAAAACATGCATTGGCTGATAATGCAAAATAATATATTTGAATATTAGTAGCTCAGGTTGGTAGCTAGGCTGTTGTTCTGAGCTCCGAGTTTGGCAATTTGGTTGCAAACGTTTGCAACCAAATTGCCAAGCTCGGAGCTCAGAACAAAAGCCTAAATGCAAAAGAATAAATATTGATTAATTGAAAACTGGAACTTTTTGAATGTACAGGATACAAAACAGGTATATTGAAATAATGTGATTAAAAAATGAACAACATGCTGGCAAGGAAAAGCATTACATGGTTGGTTTTTATAAAAGATTGAGGGCAAGGTGGATAAAGATCAAACTTGACAATGGCTTACATCTGAAACAATAATAATAAAAAACTGAAGGCATGAATTTAGCTGCTCAAGAGCAAGCTATTCATGCAATCAAGGCCAGAATTGAAAAAAACATCATCAAATGATTCAATGTGCAGATTGTGCAAAGAAATGTAATAAAGGTTAGGTCATATATTCAGTTCATGCAAGAAGATTGTACAAACTGATCATAAACAACAACATAACACAGTCACAAAAAATGATTCACTGGAACGTCTTTAAAAATTATCATGTGCCCATAATAAAAAAATGTTAGGAACATTTAAATAGTTCAAAACAAAAATAATTTTGTTAAAAGATTGTGGCATAAACCAGCTGAGATGGTCCTAATGGTTATCGGCACAATGAGTACCATATCAAAAAACCTTGGACAGCCCATAGAAAATATGTACATTGACTATAAAAATTCTTTCAAAAGAGAAAATGTGAGTGAAATTCTTCATATCTGCACTTCAGTAGTGGTATTCAGCCGGTTCTATCCGGATTGGGTGAATTGGTAGCGCTGACTGCGGGTGGCCCCGCCCACTCGCCCGGACATAAGCACGTCGTGTTTTTGACGATGTGCGCATGCGCAGAAGGCTTTGCGCATGCGCGGACGAGGCACATGCGAGCAAAGCGTGTGTGCGCACATGCTCACATTTGTGAACTGGTAGGGAAGGTAAGTGAATACCACCTCAGCTGCACTTGCATTTGATTTGGCTATGAAATGGCTGAGAGTGTATGAGTCTCCTGTCCGTCAATGTATAATATCTGTTCCAATGTTCTGTGACCTCCTTGGTTTCAGATTCTTTCAATAAATTCCAAGGATAGGAGGACATCATGAGTAAACTCCTTCCTGGAGTGGGGTGGGGGCTCAGTAACATTACTACAAGGGGAAGACTTGCTCTTAAGAAAAGAATATCACATATTTTGAAGAAACCGCCCACCATTTTCTCTGCCCAGATATTTAGCTACTGAATTAATCTATTTTCTAGGCTGACATCATGCAAACTAAGAAGACAGGCTAAATTTACGTAATATTTTAGCATGTACATGAACACACACACACACACACACACACACACACACACGTACCCTAACTAAAATTAACCAAAGTGAGCATGCCGTACAAGTACATCTGCTAGTTCATTAACCTGATTTAACTACGTATGTTCTGTGAATACAGCCAATTTGGGTTTTAATAACTTGGCAATAATTACCTTTTTTTTACTTTGGGATTTTTCTTAATTTCTTTTCAACAGTCCCATTTTTGACTGCTAGAGTCTTGGCCACTATACTTTTTCCTATATGGAATTTCAATAACTGTTTTTTTTCCCTTTGGTGTGGGTGCTACTATTGACATTTTAAAGAAAATTCTGGGAATGTGAAGAATTTACCATTCTGGGGATAGAACATTCTAGAGAACTTTGGAACATTCTATTATTCCTCCAGACCATCCTATTCCTGAGGTATTTTCTAGTTGTTTTAACTCCCTGAATAGTAACAGTTAGCAGTATTGTACCATGTTCCAGAAACAAGTCAGTTTCATGTCCAAAATATCACAAACTGTTCTTGGTTTGAAGATTTAACTCACAGAACAATCCCTGGATTAATTGGATTGGCATGGTCCAAAGGAAAAATGGAATGTTTTGAATTATCTTTAACATTTTATTCCCAAAATACCGGTAGTTCATTTTGTACATGCCTAGAAATAACCTACTGTGTATTGTAGCCCATCAACAATTGATTTACTTATAGCAATAGCAATAGCACTTAGACTTATATACCGCTTTACAGTGCTTTACAGCCCTCTCTAAGCGGTTCACAGAGTCAGCATATTGCCCCCAACAATCTGGGTCCTCATTTTACCCACCTCGGAAGGATGGAAGGCTGAGTCAACCTTGAGCCGGTGAGATTTGAACCGCTGAACTGCAGCTAGCAGTCAGCTGAAGTAGCCTGCAGTACTGCACTCTAACCACTGCGCCACCTCGGCTCTAATTCACCATGGGAATTTATCCTTTATTTCAACATTTCATACATTGTTGTAAACTGCAGGAGCAGAAATAAGCAACAAATAAACACTGGGTTTTAATAATTGGACATAATCATTCAGGATGTTCTTTTTAAGCTAGTTAAAGAATCTCTTTTAAAACAACAGAGAGGCTGGAGCAATTCTATGGAAATGCAATTGCCTTTCAGCAGTGGTGGGTTCCTACCGGTTCACTCCGGATTGGGTGAACCGGTAGCGGCGGTGGGGGGAGGCTCCATCCACCCACCCTGACATAATCAAAAATGCTCTGTGTATGCGCAGAGGTGTTGCGCATGTGCAAAGCATGTGCACACGCACACGCGCTCCCGTTCCCGAACCGGTAGCAAAGGTAAGTGAAACCCACCACTGCCTTTCAGTAATCCATAATTGCAAGAACCATTGTTCACTATCGCATTAGGTGGTAACTCTGATATGTACGTATGTGTATGTGTGTGTGTGTGTGTATGAATATGAATATATAAATTAATGAATGAATATACAAATGTTTGGTTGTACTTATGGTCTATTAGGGGTAGACGGGTTCTCTCTGGCTTCTTACCAAAACTGGCCATTTTGAGCAATCTAATTAGATCCTTTTAATCATGCAATTTAGATATCCTGGGTGCATTTGCACAGCATGATTACAATTAATGTTTGTTATCCTTCTGGATGGCCTAGTGTGCTCTGTGAACTCAGCACCTTTGGTAAGTATTTGATTTTGCTGTATTGACGTGATCCCAGGAAATAGGTTATTTCAGGAATCAGCTTAATCTTACTATCTAAATGCAGCCTTAAAATAATTAGGTATTCCATAAGTCCTTGACTTATGACCACAACTGAACCCAAATTTTTGTGGCAAGAAAGGTTGTAAAATGGGGCAAAACTCACTTAACAAATGTCTTGATTTCACTGTACGGCGTGATCCCAGAAAAATAGGTTACTATTTTACTACTCTTAATAGGTTTACAAATAGGTTGTAAATCAACTTAATTTTACAACTTTTCTTGCCACAGCTGTTAAGTGAACCACTGCAGTTGTTTAGTCAATAACACAGTTGTTAAGTGAATCTGGCTTCCTCATTGACTTGGCTTGCCAGAAGTTTGCAAAAGGTGATAACATGACCCTGGGACACTGCAACTGTCATAAATCTGAGTCAAGTTGCCAAGCATCTGAATTTTGATCACATGACCATGGCGATACTAAATGGTCATAAGTGTGAAAAATGAACATAAGTCACTTTTTTCAGTGCTGTTGTAACTTAATGACCATTTGAAGTTATAATAGCACTGAAAAAAGTGACTTATGACCAATGTTGTCAGTTGTCAACTATCTGTATTATCAAGTCCATTTACTATTTTCCTATTACTCCTCTATTTCTTGCAGATCTCCTTTCCTTAAAACAATTGAATATTATTATTTGCACTGCAGGGAATGCTGTTTCACTCTGTTTGGAAAAGTGACTTTAACTGTCCATCATTTTGATCTTTTCTTCAAGGTATTATAGTTGTCCGGAAGCAGTTATGAGAACTTCCAAGCTGCAGGAAGCAGCTGAGATACATTGCAAAATGCTGGACCCGACTCTAGGCAGTCTGGATATGAGATTACCTACGTATTTCCATAAAGATTCACTCTCTAATCTTGATTTTTACTTTCATTCAATGAATGTTTATTTAGAATCCAAGGATGCATGATATAGAACAGTGATGGCTAACCTTTTCTGGACTGAGTGCCCATAGTGTGCCCGAACCCCCAAAATGCAATACGCGCACGGCCCCCGCACATGTGCCCCACCACCTGTGCATGTGCGTGCGGCCCCCTGCACGCGCCCAACTCCCGTGCATGCACCCCCCCTCGCACACGCCCCACCACCTGTGCATGCGTGTATGGTCCCCCCCGCACATGCCCCCCCGCGCATGCGCAGCAGAGACCTGAAGACTAGCTGGCTGGTGGGAGGCGTGTGCGCATGTGCGGCGGAGCTGAACTGGGGCGACAGCTTGCATGCCATCAGAGAGGGCACTGCGTGCCACCTCTGGCACACGTGCCATAGGTTCGCCATCACGGGTATAGAAGTAACAGACCTTTCATATAATATTGTCTCTGGAGGAGAAACGTGGAGCCTTTCCTCTCAGCAGAACTGGAAGACTAAAACCTATTTCTAAAGAGAATGACAAATGAAATGTCAGCAGTAACAAACATTTCATTTCTCAGGTACAAAGGAGTAGGCGTAAGGCAGAATTGTATGTATCATTTGTGGATGGCCTCTCAGCTGAGGTCTCCAATACTGTGTAGGTGGTGTTTGTAGAAGATTGCAGCCTTCCTGCATGCAAGTGACATTAACTATTAAGCAAGTATTATAACTCTTCCATTGCTGCTCGTGGAGCTTTATGAAATACAAGAAGTCAGATCTCTAAAGGAAGAAATACCTCATTCTATGTTTTCCTGAGGTTCACAAGGGAAATTAATGGAGTCAGCCTTAAGCAGAAAAAAATATAGGCACAGTAAATTAGACCCAGTGGATAAAGTTAAAATAGAGGCCTTCTACCAAAGAGGGCAACAGGAAAAAAAGGGAGGGGGGATTGGGTAGCTCCAAGTGAATCCTTCTGACTAAACTTCTCTACTTAAAGGACAATAGAAGGACGTTCTAGCAGTACTCTAAAATCACCTGAAATCCTCCGTAGAGAACAATAAATTATCACATTCATTTCCACCATCTCTAAGTTAACTATCTAAATATGCATTTTTCTGCAGTGCCTGCCTTTTGTAAGAGTGGAGAGAACAAAGGTATGTGGACTTCTTTTTGGTGGAGATTTTCAAGAGTCTAAAAAGTGGTTCTCAACTTGTTGTCTGCAGATCCCTGAGGGGGCCAAGATGTCATCACAGGGGATCCATGAAGAAATATTATGATTTAAATATTGAGTTAAGTCTTGGGGGTCTGTGGCCATGGTCCATGGCCACAAAAGGTATTTAAAGGGGGTCCATGATGAAAAAAAGGTTGAGAACTACTGATCTGAAAGAAGAATTCTAAAGAAAAAGAATTTAAAAGAAGTAACAGATGGAAGCTTATCAAAGATAATTATCAAAGATAATTCCTTAGACTGTCTACTGTTGACCTCAACCCAGTGGGGTAGAACCGGTAGTAAAAAAAAAATCCATTTTTTTTACTACCGGTTCTGTGGGCGTGACTTGGTGGGCGTGGTGTGGCTTGGTGGGCGTGGCTTGGGGGGCATGGCAGGGGAAGGATACTGAAAAATCTCCATTCCCACCAGGGGTGGGTTCTAACTTACCTCGCTGCTGGTTCGTTTCCTTCGCGCATGCGCAAAAAAGTAAAAAAACAAAAAAAAAGAAGAAAAGTCGAAAACAAGATGGCGATGCATGCGCAGTGCCAGAAACTCGGCTTCTGCACATGCGCAGAAGAAAAAAAAATTAAAAAATTCAAAAAAAATTCAAAAAAAAGATGGTGGCGCCCACGGACCGGCACCGACCAAACCGGATCCGTGATGTCATTGTGACATCACCAGCAGGTCACTACTCGTTCGGGAGAACTGGTCCGAACCGGGAGGAACCCACCTCTGATTCCCACCCCACTCCTGGGGGAAGGATATTGCAAAATCTCCATTCCCACCCCAGTCTGGGGCCAGCCAGAGGTGGTATTTGCCGGTTCTCTGAACTACTCAAAATTTCCACTACCGGTTCTCCAGAACCTGTCAGAACCTGCTGGATTTCGCCCCTGCCTCACCCCATTCCTAAGAGGTCTGTAAGGGGCGTGCATAAGCGCACCAGCGTGCCTACCGTCCCCTGTCTTACTGTCTCCATTTTTTTTTACCCATTTATTATGTTCATATTTATGTTTATACTATACCTGCTATCTTATCCATGTTTGACAAAAATAATAATAATAATAATAATAATAATAATAATAATAATAATAATAATAATAATAATAATAATAATAATAATAGATCCAACCTAGAATTAAGGAGAAATTTCCTGTCAGTGAGAACAGTGAAGATTGCGTGAAAGGGTGAACTTGTTAAAACCAGAACGGTGAATAGTGAGTGAAAAGAGATTGCCCTTTGGCTGGATTTTTTGCTGGATGAGAAGAGAAGAGGAAAGAAAAGGAATCTGACGCCGGGGAGGGAAAGCTTGAGACGAGGACTTATAGTGACTGTGCATATCCAGAAGAGCGGTGCCATCTTAGAGAAAGGGGAAAAAAAAACGGCAGACTCAAGACGAGCGAGAAAGAAGACAAGAAGATTAGGGAGATAGAGGACTTATTATAGAGATTTGGGAAGGAACTCTTGGTGCTGTTGGACAAAAAGAAAAGGAAAAAAGGAGAGACTGAGAGCAGAGACTGGACTTGGTATTATACTAGGAAGAAATATCAGTGGAATATGTGGTAAAAGTATAGTAACGCTTATATTCTTATAGTGGTAATTTAGACTGGTTAAATGGTATATGAGATATTGGGTCTCCTGGTTGAGCAAGGGGTTGGACTAGAAGACCTCCAAGATCCCTTCCAACTTGATATTCTGTATTCTGTGGAACAGATTTCTTTCCCAAATAAAGGAAAGAGAAGCACAATCATTTTGAAATCCATAAGAAATCCCTAGGGTCACACTTCCCAAATGCTTTGATAACCACAATCATACAATTCTACATCATTTACTCTGTAATAGTGATTTTCTATTGAGTTAAAAGTAAAGCCAATGAATATAACTTCCCTCTTTCTACTATTCGTTGCTGCATAAAAAAAAAAAAATGAAATTGCCTGTAGAAAATTCCGAAAGCAGCAAAAAAGTGAAAACCCAACATGTTAGGATATTGTTTGAATATTATGTATAGGGAAGTGTTTGGTTACATCAAGACACATTAATAAATTGCATTAATCACCCATACTTTGTTGTTTGATATAAGCCTAGCAATAGCAATAGCAATAGCAGTTAGACTTATATACCGCTTCATGGTGCTTTACAGCCCTCTCTAAGTGGTTTACAGAGTTAGCATATTGCCCCCAACAATCTGGGTCCTCATTTTACCCACCTCAGAAGGATGGAAGGCTGAGTCAACCTTGAGCTGGTGAGATTTGAACCTCTGAACTGCAGCTAGCAGTCAGCTGAATAGCCTGCAGTGCTGCACTCTAACCACTGCGCCACCTTGTTCTCTGAACTAAAGCCTAGTTCAGGGTTCCATCATCCAGGATGTCTAACCATGTCATGGGGCTGTATTACTATCACCCTTCTCATCTTTCCTATTACCTACTCCTATTAGTATCTTATGACTATCACTTTGTTGGTTGCTTCTTATGATTTATGATTTATCACTTTCTGCTTGCATGTATACTGAGAGCTTATGCACCGGAGACAAATCGCTTGTGTGTCCAATCACACTTGGCCAATAAAAAATTCTATTCTGTTCTATTTGACGGTATCTTTGTAGGCTTTCAAATGCAAGGGCT
>QLTV01002552.1:1756449-1774333 GCA_003457575.1 Thermophis baileyi | reverse complement strand
CCATTCCATTCCATTCCATTCCATTCCATTCCATTCCATTCCATTCCATTCCATTCTCTCCTTTTATTTTACCTGGATGGTCAAAGAAAATTATCCAGGCTTATTTTAACTGGGAATTTGCTTTTTTGTCATATCACATTGCTGCACTAGTAAAACATTGGCAGGTCTTCACTTTCACACATGCCAGAAATATATTAGCAAGATATTTTCAGTAAAACATTATAAAATAGTCATATTTGTATTCAGGATTGAATGTCTGAATATTGCTTGGGGAAAATATGTCCTGTTTTCTAAAGAAGCTTATAACTAAGGGTGATCAAAATATCTGGACTATCAGAATTTTTTAATAAAAAAAAAAACCAGCCTTGAATAGAACAAAGATATAGGAGAGCCAGAATTAGCAGAACATATTCTTCACAGTTTTTCTGTGGTGGCCATTATTTGTCTTCTATCATATAATGCCATAGAACAAAGATAGCTAATAATGCAGTTGCCATTGCTACCATCTTTAATAGCAGCATCTTTTAATTTTAATTTATTTATTTATTACATTTATATCCCATCTCACTGTCACACAACTCTCCTTCCTTTCACTACCTCCAAAACAGGAATAAACATTATAATATGTGCTAGAAAATTTCTATTATCATCATTAAACCGCTTAGAGAAGGCTCTAAAGCACAGTGAAGCAGTATATAAGTCTAAGTGCTATTGCTATTATGAGAAACTGCTGGAGAATGTTGTCTCCTCCTGGAGAAATTCAACAAACCTCACCCATCTCTATCCACAAAGAAGATAAAGAAATTATTTGCTTCATCTTCTACAAATGAATAGCACTCTCGGGTAGAACATCAACCAACCAACTTCCCATTAATGTAATGACAGTTTCTTTGTAGGCCATCAAACTCATATTTCACACTGGTTGCTTGAAAAAAATGGTGCTCCTGCACTTTGCTAAATTGAAAATACTACATCCATATTTAACCAATATGCATATTATCAGCTTGAATCAATCTACTGTAGGATGAAGGCCTGTTTATTGAAGGTTATGGGCCATAATCTATTATGCTGGTACACTCGGGGTTGGAAATAAATGTTTATTGACTTCTCAACTTAAGGCTCAGAGAGAATACTGGTGTGAAGTTACCCAACTAGCTTCCATACATAAGAGGGGACTGCGTTTTCCCATTTCTAGTAAAGCTGCTTATATCTATCTATCTGTCTGTCTGTCTGTCTGTCTGTCTGTCTGTCTGTCTGTCTGTTAGTATCCTATTATATATCCTATCATGTATCATAAAATGTATTACATAGCATCCAGGGACGTGCACCTAAAATTGAACCCAAGCAAAATATTTTTTTTTAAATTTAGTTTGTCAAGCATGTATGAGAAAACAATTATAAGTATGAATATAACACATAAACATATAAGTATAAACAGGTAAAGTATATGCATAAGAAATGAGTACGAATAATGGGAATAGTAGGACAGGGATGGTAGGCACGCTGGTGCGCTTATGCATGCCCCCTTACGGACCTCTTAGGAATGGGGTGAGGTCCACGGTAGACAGTTTTAAGTTAAAGCTTTGGGGGTTTGAGGATGTAACAACAGAGTCAGGTAGTGTATTCCAGGCATTGACCACTCTGTTGCTGAAGTCGTATTTTCTGCAATCGAATTTGGAGAGGTTTACCTTGAGTTTGTATTTATTGTTTGCCCGAGTATTATTGAGGTTGAAGCTGAAGTAGTCGTTGACAGGTAGGACAGTTGTAGCAGACAATTTTGTGTACTATGCTTAGGTCACACCGTAGGCGGCGTAGTTCATGGTTGTCCAAGGCCAAAATTTCAAGCCTGGTAGCATAAGGTATTCTATTGTGAGCAGAGGAGTGGAACCTCTGCCTGCCTCTCTCTCTCTCTCTCTCTCTCTCTCTCTCTCTCTCTCTCTCTCTCTCTCTCTCTCTCTCTCTCCCTCCCCCCCCCTCTCGCCCCCTCTCTCCCTCTCGCCCTCCCGCCCTCTCTCTCCCTCTCTCTCTCTCTCTCTCTCTCTCTCTCTCTCTCTCTCTCTCTCTCTCTCTCTCTCTCTCTCTCTCTCTCTCTCTCTCTCTCTCTCTCTCTCTCTCTCTCTCTCTCTCTCCATGCACATGTGTGTATATCCCTACACTTTGGGGAATGAAACCATGATATATCAAAGAGCCCTTTGCATTAAAAATTTGTCAAAAAACAGTTCACTTCAAAAGCTCTCCGCTTTCAATAGCCACTGACCCTTGGATAAACAATGATGCATTAGATGACTCTGTGCTCAGACCAATTTATCAATAATAGATCTAGGATATTTGAAAACTTCTGAAGCTAAAGTACAATTGGGTACACTTTTGAAATCTGTGAGCAGAATCTAAAGTAGTTTCAGAACCATAGTTTATGATATCTGGGTAATAATATTAACTTCATATGGATATTTTGAAGATTTGGGAAGTGTGATTGGGGGACACTGGGGGATGGAATATTTATTATCTTTTCCTCCTGTTTTTTATCTAAACTGAGTGCATCAGAGTTGGGCAGCTCTAAAAAATCTAAACAAATTGATAAATCCTCAGCCTTCCAATTGCTTTTAGCTATTAACTTCTTAGATCTAAAAAGTTAAGTTGGGAAAGTACCAAGACAAATATTTACAGAATATTTACAGAATTTACAGAATAACAGAGTTAGAAAGGACTTTGGAAGTCTTCTAGTCCAACTCTCTGCTCAAGCAGGAGACCCTATACCAGTGATGGCAAACCTTTTCAGCACCGAGTGCCCAAACCGGAACAGATGTGCATGCGCGTGCGCCGGAGCACCGGAAACCTGAAAACCAGCTGGCCGGTGCGCGCATGCCTGTTTTTTGCCCATTCTTGGCCATTTTTCGGGCTGTTTTCAGGCCCGAAAAAAAGTCTGAAAACGGCCCAGAAAAAAGCCCCAAAACAGCCTGAAATACTGCCTGGTTTTTGGCCAGTTTTGGCTGTTTTCCGGTGCTCCAGCACCCATGAAGACAAGCGGGCCGGCGTGCATGTGCGTGCTGGACACCAGAAGAGCAACTGGCAATGGCACGTGTGCCTGCAGAGAGGGCTCTGCGTGCCACCTCTGGCACGCGTGCCATAGGTTCGCCATCATGGCCCTATACCATTCCAGAAAAATGGCTGTCCAATCTCTTCTTGAAAACCTCCAGTGGTGGAACACTCACAACTTCTGGAGACAAGCTGTTCCATTGATTAATTAATAGTTACAATAGATAAAAGGAATTCTTTAGCTTTCTGTCCATACTTTTGGTATCATGTAAAAACAACCACTATTTTAAAAACTATCACTATATTTACCCATGTAGTAGGGATGTATTGCTGTTATCCTTCTCATCTTCTCATTTTCCTACTACCTTCTCCTATTGGTATATTATGATCTATCACGTTGTTTGTATCTTATGATTAATGATTGTAACTATGATTTATGATCTATGACCTATCACTTTGCTATATATATGTACACAGAGAGCTTATGCACTAGAGACAAATTCCTTGTGTCTCCAATCACACTTGGCCAATAAAGAATTCTATTCTATCCCGATTCCTGATGAACATTGCAATATTGAAAATCCAACAGTGTCTCAAAATACAACTGGAGCCTGGGTCCTCACAAAATTCTCCTTTTGTGTTCTTTCTTTTCTTGGGCATCCTTCGCTTGCTATTTTTCAGCATCACCATAGATCATTTCGCCACGGTCATTGTTTTCTTCTGCAATAACTCCCAGGCTGCATTGTGCTTAATCATTAAATAACTGCAGGAAAGGAATCACTTCATTTACCATTATTAGAAAGGGAACAGCTGTTTGCTTATTTAATCTAATCTGCACCAAGCTGTTTTTCTGGATCCTTAAACTGTTTTTACTATGACAGATCTATGATCTGCCTTGACCAGTAATATCTATTCTGTTTGTTAGTGATTATTCAGAGGCTTGGATTTGGATATTGACTTATATATGTGTTGGAAGAAATAGCCATCTGATTCAGTTCCAAGCTGGGAGAAAGACACTGGAAACATGGAGGCTGATTGGAAATATGGTTTAATGATGAAGTAGAAACACATGTGATTCTGGGCAGCTGACAAAATGGAATGGAGTTGAGAGTGGGGAGTTTTTATACCTTCTTTGGGCTTTGTATTTGAGCTTCCTATTCCTGTGCAAGAACATGTATTCTATTGGCTGTTGTCAGATTCCTAGGGGTCATAGCTGGCTCTATAGGCAAAAGAGGAAATGCAAATCCTAGGTGCTTGTCTGAGCTAATTTGGTCAACCTATTACTTATTGTTTATCTGAATTCCCAGGTGAAGTTTGGACTCCTCTGGGATGGTGCAATGAAGGGGCTTGTGTTCTGAAAGGGTGTTGGACAATTTTTATTGTGGCTTAATGGCTTTCATCCTGTTTTGGATCTTGAGTGAGGGGCTGCTTCTAATCCTACCATTCTGCCTTTGTTTCAAAATATCCTGTCTTGAATGGATTACCAAATCTAAATTTCTAAAAGCTGCCTCCTCAGTTTCTGCTTGGGGGCAGGGAGATTGGGGCTGTTTCCTGCCTCTAAAAAACATGTTTCCCCATTTCTCATTTAGGGAAATATAATATTCTGCCTTTTTTTAATATTCCTCAAAATATTTCATTCTTCTAGGAGAGGTGGGCTTCCTATATATGTCTACGGACTGAATCTGGGATCACATCCATGCCTGGCATGTTCTTTATCTACCAAGCTAAGCTTTCTGCTGAATTATATGGTAATATGATTTGTATCGTATTTAGTAGGAATGGACAATCTGTCAATTTCACTTCCCTCAGTTATTCTTTTTTTCACAAGCTCAAATTTATTTCTGAAACATCCAGCATTTTGATAAATGAAAAGAACTTTTAGATAGCTTGACTACAAAGTTTGAGAAGCACAATTAAATATTTCTTTTTGGATCAAGAGAGAGAATTTGCATAGTTTCTGCAGTTTTATTGTGGTTGTGTTAAGAAACCTGAGGTTCTTCAGCTGTTATGCCTAAGGGGTGCCCAATCTTGGCAACTTGAAGACCTGTGGACTTCAACTCCCAGACTGTGGATGTGGATTCAAGCTTACCAAGACTTGTCTGGCTTGTCTCTTGCCCATAAAAAGTTCTAGTAAGTCAGAAGGAGGAAATGGATTTGATATGTGGTGCCTGAAGTGACCAGTGATGTTGTGCTTTGAAGTGACCAGTGACCAGTAATCACTAGGATTGCATTGATTTTAGATCAGACTACAAAATTTCTGTTTCTTCCTTTCCCATCATTGTTTTCTTTAAATATTTTTTTCTATGGCATAATGCTGCTCTTTACAATATCAAAAGCCCCAGAGAGACCTATCTATTCCAAAACAGCCCACTGGAATCTGATTGAATATTACACAAACTTCTGTTTCACACCGCAGTTCTGGTAACTGAATCATATACATCAAAGTAATCCAGTTTTATTTCAATTTTACAGAGTTCTGAGCAGTACAGCAGGACTACTACTGAATCTTTCAAACAACTAAGATGTACTTGGATCTTATTCTACAGAGCACAGTCTCGGTAAGATCATTAGTATGACTGGTCAATCTAGGCTGAGTTAAAACTTTAAGAAATGATAGGAAAGTATAAAATAGACCTAAGAATTCCTGGCCGGTTAGTTTAGATCAGTGTTTCTCAGCCTCAGCCACTTTAAGATGTGTGAACTACAACTCCTAGAATTTTGGGAGTTGAAGTCCACACATCTTAAAGGAATAGAATAGAATAGAATAGAATAGAATAGAATAGAATAGAATAGAATAGAATAGAATAGAATAGAATAGAATAGAATAGAATAGAATAGAATAGAATAGAATAACAGAGTTGGAAGGGACCTTGGAGGTCTTCTAGTCCAACACCCTGCTTAGGCAGGAAATCCTACACCACTTCAGACAAATGGTTATCCAATCTCTTCTTAAAAACTTCCAGTGTTGGAGCATTTACAACTTCTCGAGGCAAGTTTTTCCACTGATTAATTGTTCTAATTGTCAGGAAATTTCTCTTTAGTTCTAAGTTGCTTCTTTCCTTGATTAGTTTCCACCCATTGCTTCTTGTACTACCTTCATGTGCTTTGGACAAATGGTTGACTCCCTCTTCTTTGTGGCAGCTCTTGAGATATTGGAACACTGCTATCATGTCGCCCCTAGTCCTTCTTTTCATCAAACTAGACATACCCAGTTCCAGCAAACGTTCTTTATATGTTTTAGCCTCCAGTCCTCTAATCATCTTTGTTGCTCTTCTCTGCACTCTTTCTAGAGTCTCAATATCTTTTTTACATCATGGCGACCAAAACTGGATGCAGTATTCCAAGTGTGGCCTTACCAAGGCATTATAAAGTGGTATTAACACTTCACGTGATCTTGATTCTATCCCTCTGTTTTGCAGCCTAGAACTGTGTTGGCTCAAGGTTGAGAAATGCTGGGTTTGATAGTAGAATGAGCAGGTGTACACAAAGTTCATGTCTTCACCACTAATGGAGATATGTAATGTTTTCTTGTTTGAATATGTAGTGTAGCTGCTGTCAATGACAGAGATCTGGTTTCTGAGATCAAGGTTTAATTGAAGTATTGGGCTTCACCAAATATATATGGCCATAATATGGTGAGCTTGATGAGAAGGAATTTCAAAGGAATATTTTGGAGACTAGAAATGAAAACCTTGGGGGAAAAAGGACTTCTGTAAAATTCATACACTGTGTAAAGTGGATGATTTGCTGAAATGGGGCCTCTTAAACCATTTAATGAAAAATCAGAAAGAACATTGGGACATAAAGTTTATTCCCCTTGTTTTGTGTGTCTCTGTGTGTATTACTGCTCACAGTGTGAAAAATAAATAAGATAAGCACAAGATGTTGAGATCTCAGATGATTTAATAGGCATATCAGACATCTGGTGGGATGACTTGTGACTGGAATATAACAATGAAATAATGCAATTTGTTCAAACAACAGCAACACTAGAAAGGGAGAAGGGATTGTATGGTATGTTAAAAATATCCTTTTCTGCTTAGAAATCTAAACTAATGAATTTGGCAGTGTTATAGAGAGCATCTGGGTTTAAATACATTTGTCAAGAACATCTTACTAGATTACCGTATAACCATATTTCACTGTTATTGGGAAACTCCTTAATAGATTGAGGAAATGCTGTAGACATAATATATCTTGACTTCCTTATGATAGGTTTATTAAGCTTTTTAAATGTGGGCTAGATGGCAAGACAATTAAATGAATGCGTAGCTGGGTTAAAAATTATGCTTTAAGGATGGTTCCACATCAAATTGGAATGAGGTAACAAATCGGAGAGCAGTAACTTTTCTGCATTGTCTGTTCTTCAATATTTTTAACTACTTTTGTCTGTGTATGTAGAAAGGATTCCCAGGAGGGAGGGGTTGCATTCAGAGGAGTAAGGGGCAACTCAGCTCAGATATCATGTGTAGAGAAAGAGGGTGAAAACAGCCTCTCCCTAATAGTTCACAGAGTATATTATAGATCAGGGGTGTCAAACTCGCGGCCCGTGGGCCGGATGCATCACATGCTGGCCATGCCCATGCCCAGTTTAGCAAAGGGGGAAAAGTCGTGATACCTCACATCATGTCACTGTGACGACACGGGTTTGACACCCCTGTTGTATATGCAGATACAGGTAGTCCTTGACATGGCCACAATTGAGCCCAAATTTCTGTTGCTAATCAAGATATTTGGTAAGTGAGTTTTGCTCCATTTCACGATCTTTCTTCCCATGGTGGTCAAGTGAATCACTGCAGTTGTTAAGTTAGTAAAACAGTTCTAAGTGAATCTGGCTTCCCCATTGCATTTGCTTGTCAGAAGTTTTCAAAAGATGATCACATGACCACGGAACATCATAAATATATGCCAGTTGCCAAGCGTCTGAATTTGGATCACATGGCCATGGGGAAGCTGCAATAGTTGTAAGTGTGAAAAATGGATCATAAGTCACTTTTTTCATTGCTGTTGTAACTTCGAATAATCACTAAATGAATGGTTGTAAGTCAAGGACTACTGGTAGTAGAGCCGAGGTGGCGCAGTGGTTAGAGTGCAGTACTGCAGGCTACTTCAGCTGACTGCTAGCTGCAGTTCGGCGGTTCAAATCTCACCGGCTCAAGGTTGACTCAGCCTTCCATCCTTCCGAGGTGGGTAAAATGAGGACCCAGATTGTTGGGGGGCAATATGCTAACTCTGTAAACCGCTTAGAGAGGGCTGTAAAGCACTGTAAAGCGTTATATAAGTCTAAGTGCTATTGCTATTGCTAATGTTTAGTCTGGCAAGATTTTGTCTATAGATGTGAAACAATAAAGAACTCAGCTTGGTACAATCACCACGTGTCATTCTTAGTCCCGCAGCCTGTAAGACATGAATTTGGGTGAAGCTTCTCAGAAACTCAACCTGACAGCACTATATCTTTATGGTGATTTGGTATTGGTAGCCATTCTTTTGTGGCCACTAATACTTATTGAGCTGTGGTGGTGCAGTGGTTAGAATGCAGTACTGCAGGCTACTTCTGCTGACTGCTGGCTGCCAGCAGTTTGGCAGTTCAAATCTCAATGGCTCAAGGTTGACTCAGCCTTCCATCCTTCCGAGGTCGGTGAAATGAGGACCCAGCTTGTTTGGGGGGGGCAGTATGCTGTGACTCTGTGAACCGCTTAGAGAGGGCTGGAAAGCATTGTGGAGCGGTATATTGCTGTTTTTGTTCTGGTTTTTCAGTTTTGTGGGGGGGGGGGTCATAAATACTTGTAAGTGGCCATTTCCTGTTCACATCCTCTGCATTCCCATCTGGGAAGCTATACCTACTAACAAAATATGATGGCTTCAGTGAAAACATGGAGGGAATGTTTATCAGATCTACAAATGACAGCAAATTAGGTGGGTTAGCTAAAACTCTAGAAGACATAAAATCCCAAACAATCTAACTTTGAAAAGATATTGAGCAGAGATAGTAGCAAAATTCTTCATTTAGAAAATGAAAATTGTGCATACAGGCCTATGATGCAGTATACTTAACTTGGTAATGGTCCGTGTATAAAAGATCATATAAAAGAACTATAGTTTTATACATATATAAAATTAATGCTATTTATATAATTATACTAATTACAGTATTAAATATTGATATTTATCATTATTATTAATAAAATATATTGGTAAATAGTAATAAATTATATTAATAAAATTGTATTATACATAAATACATATATTTCTGTTAAATATTAATTGTAGCTTAACTATGTAATTATAATGTTATACTTGTATAAAATAATTATAGTTAGTGGAAAACTGAATATGAACCAGTGGAACAGTGAGGCTAGAAAAAGGCAAACTCCATTTTAGGCTGTATCAATAGAAGTATCATGTCCCAATCATAAGTTCATCCTGCTTTGGTCAGACCCTATCTTGAATTTTATTCTAGATACCCCAGGTGCCGAGAAGGGCAGTGAAAATTATCAGGACATTAAATATTAAATCCTACCAAGATTTGAAGGAGCCAGTTTGGTTTAGTAGTTAAGATATCAGGTTAGAAACCAGGAGTCCATGAGTTCTAGTACCACATTTTTTAAGTCACTCTTTTCAGTGCAATTCTAATAGTTGCTAAATGAATTGTTATAACTCAGGGACTATGTATAATTGTTATTCAGTGATACCTTGATGCTTAACTGTTTTGAAACTCAATTGAATTTGGTACTCAATGCATTTTGACATGACCATTTTCTCCCAGTACTCACTGTTTGTTTGCTGCTCAACTAGAACTTGTCAGTGTCGGCTGTCGACTCATCTAATGGGAAAAACTTGTTTGGTACTCATAATTTTTGGTACTCATTGTGCCTCCTGGAACAAATTAAGGATGAATACTGTGGTACTACTGTACAATTTTAACCTCATTCATCCTATCTAAGTGACATATTTTTATAATACAGAGATGTAATCTAGTTTACCAACCTTGTCATCATCAATGCCACATTCATAATTTTCTGCAAGCGAGAATCTTAGGCTTCGAGACAACAGGTAATCCTCAATTTATGACCACAATTGAGCCAAAAATTTATGTTGTTACATGAGAAATTTGTTAAGTGAGTTTTGCCCCATTTTACGACTTTTCTTGCCACATTTGTTAAGTGAATCACTGCAGTTGCCTCAGCAGAGTGAGGAAAATCCTCAGGGATGATTCACACCCTGCTCAGCACTTCTTTATTCTCCTACCATCGGGCAAGAGATATAGAAGCATAGCCAGCCGAACGAATAGGCTGAAAAATAGCTTTTATCCGTGGGCCATCTTCTAAACGCAACATAACACCACAATCAGGTTTAATATGATAGACTTGCAGGGCAAGTGTAATGTGCAACATGTTTATACTGGTGTAATATAATGTTATATACATATATGCAGAGGTGGTATTCACTTACCTTCCCTACCGGTTTGCAAATGTGAGCGCCCCCATCCGCGCATGCATACGACCTTCCACACATGTGCTTTGTTAGTGTGTGCGGCTTGCACGCATGCGCGCGGCTTCAAAACATGCAGAAATAGGATGGCATAGAACCGGGGCCAGGGGACGGGGGGGGACACCACTACCGGTTCACCCGAACCAGTCCAAACCGGCAGAATACCACCTCTGCAAATATGTATGTGGGAATGTGTGCTAGTTATTACTTATTTGGGTTTAGGGATTTCTTTTTCTTTTATTTATTGAGTTATTGAGATGTATTCTGTGTTTTCGGGGGGGGGGGGGATGCACCAAGGGAGGCTCATTCAATTTCATTGTACACATGTTGTGCATTGACAATAAAGGTTTGATTTGATTCACCCAGAGTGCATGTGGACGTTGTCCTTCAGAAATGGCCGATGTGTCAAAAGGCCTAGGATTCCTCTGGCAGAAGAAAGAAGTCAACACTTCTACCTACAACTTCAGCTATGCCTCATCTCAGTGCTGGTTAATTTGTGCACCAAAAAACATCTCGTGTAGTCTGTTTTTACTAGCTCAGCTGAGGAATGAATAGACTGTTCCCTGGATTTTCCATCAGGAGAATAAAATATGTGCTTCCCCTGGGGTGGGGGCAGGCCGAACAAGCCCACTCTGGCAGCTTACACAAATATCTCAGTAGGTCAGGCCATTTAGTTTGGGAATAAATTATTACACCCAACCTGGGAGGAACAGCAGAGGACAAACGTAACACAGTGAACTGCTCTTCTAAAGCCTGTAAGGTAAATAAGAAGTATACTATATGAAGCAGTAGTGGGTTCTAAAACCCTTTACTACTGGTAATGCGCAGAAGCGTCCCGGGTGGGTGGGCGGAGCCTCCCAATGCCGCTGCTGAGCCGAGGTGGCGCAGTGGTTAGAGTGCAGTACTGCAGGCTACTTCAGCTGACTGCTAGCTGCAGTTCGGGAGTTCAAATCTCACCGGCTCAAGGTTGACTCAGCCTTCCATCCTTCCGAGGTGGGTAAAATGAGGACCCAGATTGTTGGGGGCAATATGCTGACTCTGTGAACCGCGTAGAGAGGGCTGTAAAGCACTGTAAAGCGGTATATAAGTCTAAGTGCTAGTGCTAGTGCTATTGCTACTGGTTCTAAGAACTGGGCCGAACCGGGAGCAACCCACCGCTGATATGAAGGCAGTTTTACAGTCCTTTTTTTCCCCCTCCCTTCCTTACACACACACACACAAAATAAGCCTATGATGAGATAAGCAGTCATTTTGAAAAGTGAATGGATCCATTTTCATTATCACAAGAATTCTGACAACCCCCTTTCCTCTCGGTTTATCACACTGAATGCCAGCAATATCACCTGAATGCTGATTGCAACGGATTGTCTTCATTTTTGTTTAATGTGTTCAAAGTCTGAGAGTTCTTTTGAAATACTTAATATGCTAAATGCAGCGATACTGTGATATAAAAATAATCTTTGGCGAGGCTAAGGATAAGCATGCCTTAAATAAGCCACAGGTGAAACACGATTGAGCTGAGCAACGTTTGGGGGTTTAACGTCTTTGATGAGTCTCTTTAAGAGCAAAGTATTTATCTTGAAGGAATCACAAAAGGAAGGAGAGAAAGGCTGATGTTCTGTTCTCAAGTGACTTTCAGTTCTCAGTTGTACAGTTGTATAGAATAGTAAATCAAAGCAACACTGGCATGATATTTACTGCAGTGGAAGATTGTTAGGATCTTCCTACTTCCTACTGTCCTACTTTTTTAGGATAGAAGGAGTTCCAATCATAAATCAATTTGATATGCAAAAGTCAAGAGATGAGTGGAATAAAGAATTAGAGGTTCTTATATTGTCTAAAGGGGACGCGGTGGCTCAGTGGCTAAGATGCTGAGCTTGTCAATCAGAAAGGTCAGCAGTTCAGCGGTTCAAATCCCTAGCGCCGCATAACGGAGTGAGCTCCCATTACTTGCCCCAGCTTCTGCCAACCTAGCAGTTCGAAAGCACGTAAAAATGCAAGTAGAAAAATAGGGACCACTTTGGTGGGAAGGTAACAGCACTGCGTGCACCTTCGGAGTTGAGTCATGCCAGCCACATGACCACAGAATCATCATCAGACAGCACTGGCTCTTCAGCTTAGAAATGGAGATGAGCACCGCCCCCTAGAGTCGGGAACGACTAGCACGTATGTGCGAGGGGAACCTTTACCATTACCTTTTTATATTGTCTAAACAATGGGAAAGTATTTTAACTTCTACAGCAAGAGTGTCAAGGGACCTCAAGTTATGACTTATACAAGAAAAATAATATTTAAATGATAACAACTTTATAGAAAAAGGATTATCTAGCACAGTATTTTGTTGGAGATACAAGAAGAACGATGCTTCCTTAAAACATGTTTTTACAATGTCCTTATTAAGTTTTAGAGGAAAGTAATGGACTATACAAATGTGACTTTGCAACAAAAGCTAAATTTTTCAGAGGAATATATTCTCCTGAATTGCATGCCTACTACATGGAACTTGACCACTGGACAACATCACATGGATTCTTTGTGCTCTTGATATAGCTAAAAGATTGATATTGCAACATTAGAAACATAAATATATGGACCCATTCACTCCATGGATTGAAGACTTGATTTCACTTGCTACTGTACTTATGAGCAGATTGCCTATAGATATAGACTTTGAATGGATAAACATAAAGAAATATGGAACTCGTTTCTACAAAATACAGTAGATCTGAAAAGCATGATAGTTATATAAACGTACTAGAAATGAATATATTTGTATATATATATATATATATATAGTGTGTGTGTGTGCGTGTGTGTGTGCATGTTTTCATTAGATAATTATATATAGAAATATAACTGTTGACTGTAACAGCATATTATAGTTTAAATTTTTTTCTGTTGTATTTTTTCACTTATTTTAAGCACTTATGTATTTTTAATTATGAATTAATTATGAATTATGTACATTTTTTTCTCTTTCTGTTATTATTTTGAAAGCAATAAAAATTATTTAAAAAAAACATTCCAGCCCTTGGCAGGTCTAAAAAAAACCAAGTTAGGAGCAGGTCATTATGGAAAAAAATCTATGTAGTCACTAAGAGATGACATTGACTTGAAGCCATCTAAGCAATCAATCAGTCAATGAAAGTTCAAACCATTTCAACATCCCAGCATGGGCAAGTACAGTGAGTAGCAATTGATCAGTGCTACCAAAGATTCTTCCTCTATTGACTTATGTGATCCTGTCCGGCTCAAAGGATCAGGAACATATATTAAATGGCAGCACAGAAGAATTATTCAAGCCTATTGATGAGAATCTAGTCAACTAAGGTTCAAATCAGAATTGGTGCCAGATAAGGGTCAATGGAATTCAAGATGCGGTGAACAGAATAGAATAGAACAGAACAGAACAGAACAGAACAGAACAGAACAGAACAGAACAGAACAGAACAGAACAGAACAGAACAGAACAGAACAGAACAGAACAGAACAGAACAGAACAGAACAGAATAGAATACAATAGAATAACAGAGTTGGAAAGGACCTTGGAGGTCTTCTAGTCCAACCCCCTGCTCAGGCAGGAAACCCTATACCATTTCAGACAAATGGTTATCCAACATCTTCTTAAAAATTTCCAGTGTTGGAGAATTCACAACTTCTGGAGGCAAGTTGTTCCACTGGTTAATTGTTCTAACTGTCAGGAAATTTCTTCTTAGTTCTAGGTTGCTTCTCTCCTTGATTAGTTTCCATCCGTTGCATCTTGTCCTGCCTTCAGGTGCTTTGGAGAATAGCTTGACTCCCTCTTCTTTGAGGCAACCCCTGAGATTGGATCATTTATGGCAATGTAAGAACTCTAAGTTGATGACACCTTAACTCTATCCCCCACCTCTGACTGCTCTTCTCCTACAGATCCTTGTCTAAGTCTAAAAACAAACAGATCTTTTGCCTGTGGATCTGGGGTGGGATCGCCAGCTGGAGTAGAGGGAGGAAAAAAAGAGGAAATCTAGCTTGGAGTCACTCCATGGGAGGAAGTTGCAGAGGCTAGACTCTTGAAGCCTTTATCTGCCTGTTCCCAAGAGAATGTAGTTAGTCTGATGAGATTCTTGTAAATAGGTGATTAATAATAAAGGAACTACTATGCAGACTTGTTCTGGTTCTTTGCACATGACAGGATCCATATGCACATTAGAAGAAACATACTATGATCTCAAGGAAATCCCAAGTTTTGCAAACAAAGCAAAGAAATAATGAAATCTGAACTTGTTTGACCAGTGAGGAATCTAGCAAATTGGTATTCATTTATGTAATCAGAATGTATGTGTGTATACATATCAGAATAAAAATAGAAGAACATTAGAAGGACAAGCAGTGTACAGTGCCTTCCAAGTGGACATAATTGTCTGGATGGAGTCTTGAACTTCCCAGGGCAATATTTTGCTAATGCTGATTGGATAAATATATATGGACAGTCAAGTAAACAAAGAAATGGATCATCAAACAAATCAACCCATTCAAGGCACAATGGATCAGGCTCAAATTATCCTACTTTGGCTATGTTGTGTAAAACTGTAGCTCTCTGGAAAAAGTTCTAATGCTAGAAAAAGTAGAAGGAAAGAAGAAGAAAAGAAAAGGACCAGCAGTAAGACTTAGTTACAGTGGTGATTAAGCATTGTTAGAAGATCTGAAAAGCCAGGATAGGAAAAAGATTCTCACAGAGACAATCTATGTCGGGGTGTCAAACTCAAGGCCCAGGGGCCGGATCCGGCCCACGGGGTGCTTAGATCTGGCCCGTGGGGCCAACCTGGAAACAGTGAAGGACCGACCCACGGTGCCTCTGCCAGGGAAAACGGAGCTCGGGAGGGCTGCGTGCGACCCTCTCGAGCTCCATTTTCCATGGCAGAGGGTTGCAGGAGGCCGTCGCAGCCAAAAACAGAGCTCGGGAGCCCGTTTTCACTGGCAGAGCACTCGGGCCACCATAGGTGCCCCTGACACGACTGACGTCGAGCTGGCCACGCCCCACCCTGGCCACGCCCACCCTAGCCCCCCTGAGGTCAAACACAACCCTGATGTGGCCCTCAATGAAATCAAGTTTGACACCCCTGATCTATGTGGTCATTAATGGTCAACAACTTGATGGCATATTGTCAATCAATCAATTATGAGATAGGCAGTAATATGTCATTAAAAGAGGAGGGAACCAGAAATGCAAGTTAGATTACTTCTAAATGTTCCTTGGCTCCAAAATGCATTTTCAGCATCGGGATACGGATGATTATAATTCATTAAACCTTCTTACAGTTGATTTCTCAATTCTCTTTGGAACAAAGAGTTGGGGGGGGGAGTATTATGAGGTCACCAGAAAGTTTGGATCTCATATTATTGTACTTTCCCTGTCTGGATTCCTCTTCCAGATTTTTAACTATGGAATCCATATGAAAAGTTTCAATAAGGCCCCAAACAGCTGCTAAAACAGTTAGCCAAACAGAGATAGGGAACTCAAGAATAAAACTTCCTGAGAACTTTTATTCTGACATACTAGATCTGTGGTGACCTGTCCTAGAATGTCCTACTTCTATTTTATCAAAAAAAGATGTTCCATGAAGCTATTTATCCTTTCTTTCCCCCAATAATGAGTAAATTGCTAGCAAACAGAACCAGCAATTAATTTAATTGGTGTGATTTTGTTCTCCTATCAGCTTGGCTTGCTGGCAAGAGATGTGTGTTCCATTTGTGACCTTGAAGTTCTTCTCCAAGAATGCTGTTACCAGCCTTGCCATTTAATTTCAAAATGGTATAAATATTCTATTGTGGATGCTGAAACAACTCAGATCCACTTTATAAGAACCAATACATTATGTCACATGCAGTGTCTGTCAGTGGGAATCATCAACAGCAAAATATGGGATTACCAGGCAGGAGAACCAGTCACGGACATAAGTAATCCCCTATGTATTTAGGGACCGCCTAGAGATGACCAGGTCACGATATTTCATGATTTTTTGCCAGTTCTTTTTCTTCGACTCTGGCGTCTCCTGGTACAGCGATAACAATAAATTGTACGCTTCGGTTTTTGACAACTGTGATATCTGGCATGCGGTGTTCCAAATGACAATCTGTCTGCATTTGAAAGTCCCACAAGATCTTCTCCGTCTCATTTTTTGACAACTTTTTCCACTTAATGTTCCCATTACTTTTCGGATATAGGTAAGGTGTATTTTTTACATAACGACCAGTGGATTAATTTAGCAACTTGGTCATGTCTAACTTTGTAATCAGTTTGCATGATTTTGCTGCACTCACATACTATGTTTCTCAGAAAATAAGACCGAGTCTTATTTTCTTTTAGACTTGAAAATAAGCACTTGGGCTTATTTTCGAGGTGGTCTTACTTTTTTTGAGGTGCAGAAGGCCAGACTCGGTGAGCTGGGCGTGCCGTGGACGCACCATCGCCTCCATTCCGAACCTTCAGCATTCAGAATGGAGGCTTTTTGGCGAACGGGAGGAAAATGGGGAGGGGGAATTTTCCTGCCTGCCATCCTTCCCTCAGTCTGAGGAATGGATGACAGGCAGGAAAATCCCCTCTCCCCATTTTCATCCCGTTTGCCAAAAAGCCTCCCGCGAGCCTCCCAAAAAGAGGGAAAAAGCAAAGCAGCTGGCCACGGAGCTGCCGGCTTCAGGGAAGTGGCCCACAAGCAGAAGCACCGTACCCAGAAAGAGAAGGGCAAAAGTGGTATTTGCGCTGCCCCAAGGGGCCAGCGGGCTGCAGCCAGACAGTTGCCCCGCGCTGCCACTCGTGCTGGCCACACCCATCCCCCGGGCTTATTTTCGGGGTAGGGGTAATATTAGGCCCACCCCAAAAAAATTAGGGTTGGGCTTATTATTGGGGTGGGTTGTGTTTTTGGAGAAACATTGTATTAACACATATTATCACATATTATCACATATTATCACATATTATCACTTATTATCAATTATTATTATTATCTCTTTTATTCATTAAACATGAAACTCAGTCAACTGAATATTTAAAAATGTGTCACAAATACCACTGACTGGTGCTAATGGTTGATACGGGTTGCTGCCAGCGTCCTAGGTATCAACCAAGTATCTTCTTAAAATATATGATGTTCCGAGTAGCGCAGTCTTTTGCAGTTCCGCTGGTGTTATTGCAGGAAGCTGCAATTTCTTGATGTGTTTTGTGAAATTCTTGGACATGGTACCAAGTGCCCCGATGGCAATGGGTATCACTGTTACATTGTTGTTGTTGTTGTTGTTGTTGTTGTTGTTGTTGTTACCGACCCACCGCGACCCCATGGACAACGTTCCTCCAGGCCTTCCTGTTCCCTCCCACCCCCCG
>QLTV01002552.1:1730809-1745529 GCA_003457575.1 Thermophis baileyi | reverse complement strand
ATTCCATTCCATTCCATTCCATTCCATTCCATTCCATTCCATTCCATTCCATTCCATTCCATTCTATTCCATTCCATTATTCCATTCCATTCCATTCCATTCCATTCCATTCCATTCCATACAGGTAGTCGTCACTTACTGTACCAAGTACATTAGAGACTTGGTAGTACATTAGTACATTGCTATGTGACATGGTTGTTGTTAAGCATGATGTCCAGAAGACTGCATCACCTTACAACATCAATTCCATGAGTTCCGGTATGGTCATTAAGCACAACATTATATGACTGCAAATCATGACTTTCTGCTGGTTTCCCCCTTGACTTGCTTCTCAGAATCCGGCTGTGAAGATTGCAAATGGCAATCGCATGACTGCAGAATGCTGCAACCACCAGAAATATGAGCCAGTTGCCAAGTGCCCAAATTGTGATCACATGACAACTGCAGCATCAGTTGTAACTGTCATTTTTCAGCACCGTCACAACTTTGAACGGTTGTTGAATAAGTGGTTGGTAAAGCAAGGACTATCTGTCAGCCTTGCCCCAGCTTGGTCTTTTAGGAAAGCAAGACTCTTGACTCCGTTTGTAGTGAAAAGAATGCTTTTACTAAACGCCAAGTGGTTACAGCAAAACAAAGCCAGAACTGAGGTTTTGCACGTGAGGGCTTCCCAATTAACTTTCCTTTTCTTGTTCTACCCCACTGCTATCTTCTGTTAGTACAGTCACATTCAGAGAAATTGTTTTTGTAACTGTCCCTGATAAAGGCGGGCTGGATCTTAAGCCTTTACATTCCATTTCTCAAGCTTGGGATGATGAGCCGATGTCTCAGGACAGCATTAAGTTTAGTTTTGGTTTCCCCATTCCCCCAGGTCCCCCCATCCGTAGTTTATGGCAGGCTGGCATCTAGTGAAGCAGGGCTGGAGTGAAGGATGGCAGTTCTGATCCTACCAGTACTTCTTATTAGGGCCCATCTTACTAAAATGCATACTTAGATATTTTCATTTGAGATATCAACAGTTGCGGCCAACTGACAGTTTTCCCAGTTCATTTTTTTTTTAATTTATCAGAGGACCAATTATCAGTTTAGGCTTCATTTATGGAAACACTTATTTTATTGGAACTTGATAAGGTCTTTAGAAATTTAATTTCTGATTTCTAAATCCTATTACAAAATCTACATCATGAAATATGACAGTAGATTTACAGTTAATGCTACAGTCCATCCTACAGTCTCAAAATGAAGCAAAGTCTGTGTTATTCATCTGGTATTAACATGGAGGGCAATTCAAAATTCAATAAAGGGAAAAGAATCATATACCATTATGATACTTATTTTATATTAAGTAACAGTGCTTCAGAACATTTACCTAGGTTTCACAATATCCTGTAAAATTGGTTGGTTGCAAACATTGTTAAATATCTTCCCTCACATTAGTATGTGCCATTTAGCTAACGATATGTCAACTAAGCATCTTATTAAACCTTAAATTAAATCTACGTTGGCAAGATGTACAGTAGCTGAGTATATTAGAAATGAGCAAAATCGTCTCCAATAAGTACAGAACAGATTTCCTAAGCTTAAGGAAAAAAAACTGATCATGAAAGCTGTGTTCATTTATTTTATGTTGGACAACTATTTATTGGGAGATCTTTCATGCAGTTTCAAGATGTTTGCTTTTGATGAAAAAGGGTGTAACCAATGGTGGGATTAAAAATTAAAAATTTTTAACAACCGGTTCTCTGCCCTAATGACTGGCTGGGTGGGCGTGGCTGGGTGGTCATGGCCAACTCGACGTCACTCACTTACGCAACCAGACTTGAAATTCTGGGCTTAGAAAGTTTAGAACTACGTCGCCTTCGGCATGACCTAAGCATAGCTCATAAAATTATCTGCTACAACGTCCTTCCTGTCAACGACTACTTCAGCTTTAACCACAACAATACACGAGCACACAACAGATACAAACTCAAAGTGAACCGCTCCAAACTTGACTGCAGAAAATACGACTTCAGCAACAGAGTGGTTAATGCCTGGAACTCACTACCTGACTTTGTGGTTTCCTCCCCAAATCCCCTAAACTTTACCCTTAGACTGTCTACTGTTGACCTCACCCGATTTCTAAGAGGTCAGTAAGGGGCGTGCATAAGCACACCAGCGTGCCTACCGTCCCTGTCCAAAGGTTCCCTTTTATTTGTACCCATCTTATGTATATAAATAATGTTATAAATATGTATATTACCAAATACGTACGTACGTAAGTAAATAAATAAATAAATAAATAAATAAATAAATAAATAAATAAATAAATAAATAAATAAATAAATAAATGGTGGGGTGGTGCAGGCGGGCTGATGTTGCAGAGACAGGGTGATTTCCTACGTACCATTCCGAGCCCCTTCCCCCCCCCCTTGGGCTGACAAAATGCGCTCAGCAGGCAGTCGCAATCTTTAGATGGGCTTTTATTTTGTCAGCCCAAGAGGGGGGGGAAGGGGCTTGGAAAGGTACATAGGAAATCGCCCTGTCTCTGCAGCATCCATTGTTTGCCAGCAGGCAGGCAATGAGGAGGTGGCGGCGGTGGAAGGCAAGCTGGCTGGGCCACGGGGACTGCGGGGAAGGCAGCGGGGAAGGCAGCGGGAAAGGCAGGCAAGCATGGCTGTGCCGCGTGGGCTGCATGGGAGGTAGTTGGGTGAGAAGCAAAGGAAGACTCACCAAGCAGAGATCAGCTGGGCCACGTGGTCGAGGCAAGCGAGGGAACCAGAGAGCAGCAGCAGCTATGCCGCGGGCGTGACTCTAGGCATCGCCCAAGGCAGGTGAGGCATGATAAGGAGTGAGTGAAAGGGGCGGAGAGGGGCAGGGCCAGTCAGTGGTGTGATTTGCCAGTTCGCCAAACTGCGCAGAATCGTAACAACCGGTTCGCCCAAACCGGTCAAATCCAGCTGAAGCCCACCTCTGGGTGTAACTATTATTCAAACCAACAGTTTTAAAACTCTACAATATGCTATAGCTATATAATTCTAAGAGAGGGATAAACTGCTTAGGAATTTTAGAATATAAAAAGAATGTCACTCTCTTCCAAAATGGCTGCCATAATGGGCATGATCAGAACCACTGACTGAGAATTCCCCACTTTAGGACAGTCACTATCGTAGAAGCTTACTATTGGCCCTGTTGAATTAGAGGCGTTTTCATACTATAACTATCACCAATGGTTGGTATAAAAACCATGTATAAATCATAATAAAAGAATAACAGACTTGGAAAGGACCTTGGAGGCCTTCTAGTTTAAAGACCCTACACCATTCTGGACAAATGGCTGTCCAATCTCTTCTTAAAAACCTCCAATGATGGAGCATTTCTGAAGCATTTCTGAAGGCAAGCCATTCCACTGGTTAATTGGTCTCACTGTCAGGAATTTTCTCCTGTCTTGCTTTAACTTCTAGTCCCCCAATCATCTTTGTTGCTCTTCTCTGCACTCTTTCTAGAGTCTCAACATCTTTTTTATATCGTAGCGACCAAAACTGGATACAATATTCCAAGTGTGTATATTCCAATATTCAATATTCCACATGTTTATTTCCTAAGAATGGTTATGGAGTTTTGCACCTTTACCCTTTTCTTTCCAACTTCCTGCTTATTTAAAGTCAATCCTATTACAATTAAAGACAGAGAGAAAGAGCAGAGAATTTATCTCGGTGGTAGAAAGGAGTCCCAAGGCATCACTTTGTCAGTCCTTGGTTCAAGTCATATTGAACATCTTCTTTTTTTTAATTATTTTTCATTTACTACCAAAGGCTGTATTTGCACCACATGCTTAACCTGATGAATGAATTGACCCAGTTTCTGCATCAAAACCAACAACTAAACAAAAGGCTGGGTTCACAAAAATGCTAAGCAACCAAAAAAAAAATGAGAGCGAGAAATGAATCAAAATGTAAATAGGCTTGGCTTGTTATGTGGCTGTGAAGTCTTTAAGTAATTTGTTCAAGATTGTAGTGTGAACACACCAAATTTGTGTATGCAGGTGGATTAATGCATTTCACACAGGACCCAGCTGGGGAGAAAAAATACCATGAAATGAAAAGAAATGAAGAAACGAAAGAAAACAGCTGAGCCAGAATCTGCAAAATCTTCCAGTGAGAATATCTCATAGTACAGAAATTAGTACACAATAAGTATCACTATTAAAACACATATTTGGATGCACAGATGGATAGTAACCAGTTTAGAACCAGTTCAGAAAGTAACTAGATATATTCAGACAATAGAGCCATTAGTGTTTCCCAGTGCTTACGGCTTCATAGATCTGCCACAATCAAAGGCATCAAATCCTAAATATCAGCTGTTGGGGAGCAATCATAGATTATTTCTGTCCTGCTAGTAAACTTCCAAGATGCCATTGGCCATCCAATGGGAGATTCAGGCTGCATTCACACATTGTGGAAAGCCATGAAATGATTTGCTTGATTTTGGCATTGTGTATTGTGTTAAACCAGCTATGCTATTTATGGTTTATGATTCAACCACTTGTGATATATTCCATAAATGTTGACAAAATGAAACAGTTTAATGCGTTCATCCATAGTTAGAATGCTGAGATATATGAGAGAGAAAGAGATATAAATGAGAGAGATAGACAATAGATAGATGAGAGAGAGAGAGAGAGAGAGAGAGAGAGAGAGAGAGAGAGAGAATATACTGTAGACAAATATATATGATAGACAATGATAGATCAATAAACAGACAGATAGATGATAGATAGACAGACAAACAAACAGAAATGACCATCCTTATTCTTTTCTTATAACCTTAGCAATATTGTGTCAAACAGTTCTTTTCTGTTTACCTTACTTCATTCCTGAAAAGTGAGAAGATGAGGGAACATAAATGAAGATGGTATTTCTTTCAGAATTTATAAGGGGTGTAGAGTTGCATCTCTTTGGTAGTGTTGAACAGATGGGATCTTTAACTTTAAAAAAAATACAGCAACATGAACAATCACCTATAGTAAATTTGGGGCTCTTTCTATATTCCATCATGGGAGAATAATGATCTGACCTTCAAGAAGTGGTCAGATAACCAGAGAACTCTGGATGATGAAGCGGTCATTCTCCAAAGCACAGTGAAGATGAACGTTCTGTGCCACTATGAGACAATTTGAACAACTGACTTGGTTTCCTGTGGGATCTTTTTTAAAGTTTTACAAACCTATGTAGAACAGACCCAACTTTTTTAAAAAATAATCTCATTAATGCAAGCAACACATCAGTAAACCTAATGGATGAAATGAACAAAGCTACAAGGACATTCTGTTTGCACAATGACCTAGAGCTTCTGAATTTCAGATAGTTTTAAAATTACCTTTTATTGTGAAATAGAGTTCCTGGAGGTATCTAGGTCATCCCACTAGTGCATTTACCCTAGCCATGCAGAAACTATTTATGCTCTGCTTTAAGGGCACACAACTTTAGAGAAAGTGCTGCTCAAAAACTGCATAAATTATGTATATAGGGCTTTCCTCCCCTTGCACACATAGAAGCATATACCCTACCAGCACGCACTCACATTTGCACCCAATAGTCTTCATAGCCTTTACTGGGAAGAAAAGGGAAGACCACACCTCACTGCTGTGCCCCATGCCTGCTCCCCAACAAAGGAAATTAAAAGTGGCTAACTACCACCATTGGAAGTTTTCAGTCACTTTGATAGGAAGAATGGGGAAGAATAACAGAATAACAGAGTTGGAAGGGACTTCAGGCACCTTCTAGTCCAACCCCCTGCTCAAGCAGGAAACCCTATACCATTTCAGACAAATAGTTGTCCAATCTTTTCTTTAAAAAAAAAACAAAAAAAACCTCCAGTGTTGGAGCACCCACAACGTCTGGAGGCAAGTTGTTGCACCGATTATTTTAATTGTCAGGATTTTTTCCCTTATCTCTAGGTTAGTTCTCGCCTTGATTCTCTCCTTATTTCTTGGTTGGTTCTCTCATTGCAACTTGTCTTGCCTTCGGGTAATTTGGAGAATAGGTCTTCTTTGTGGCAGCCCCTTAGATATTGGAACACAGCTCTCATGTCCTTCAATGAGTCTATTCTACCATTGCTTTCTTGAAAACAGAGATGAGATCCTTTAGCCTGCTAAGAGACTTATTGAATTATCCAATTATTATTATCTGGAGGCTAAAACATACGATGAATGGTTGCAGGAACTGGGCATGGCTAGTCTAGTGAAGAGAAGGACCGGGGGAGACATGATAGCAGGGTTCCAATATTTGAGGGGCTGCCACCGAGAGGAAGGGGTCAAGCTATTCTCCAAGGCACCCAAAAGCCAGACAAGGAATAATGGATGGAAACTGATCAAGGAGACATTCAACCTAGAAATAAGGAGGAGGACTAGAAGACCTACAAGGTCCCTTCCAACTCTGTTAATCTGTTAAATCTCTCCTTCCAAGCTTTTCTTATATGACTAGAGATGGTTTTGCAAGAAAATATAGATCCTTGATAATTGCATTTGTTGTTGTAGTCCCATACCAAGGAATGGGACAAAGCTAGACTGAATGGATTTCCACTTTTCTGTATTTTTAGTTTTCCATAAGACCGATTTGGTTTGAGCCCATAAAAAGCCCGTGCTTGTCAGGGTAACAGTATGGCCAGGATGATCATGCATTCAATAATGTATGATTAAAACCATTAAGCAACAACGACAACAAAGCTATCATCATTAGAAAAAGGACATTGCTCAACCAACCTCACAATTGCACATTTCCTCTCCCCAGTGACCCTCCAACATCTGAGTCTCAACATTTCCTGGAACTGTTCGGCAATGTTCTGATTTGAGCAGGCTTTTATATGGCAGGGTTAATTGGGTGGATGATAATTTGAGATTAGGGATCCAACATGTGTTACATTTAATAGTTTAGTGCATATTTGTTAGCTTCAGAGGGCTTCCAAGTATTGTTACCTGGCCTTTGCTTTCGGGGTGCAAAGTGTTACACAGCCTTACATGTATCACACAATTTGCTGTACGGCTCCATGCATTTCACTATCTGTTTGTGTTAAGAAGAAATGGTAGGACCAGCTGTCAAAGCAAAAATTTAATGCATGATATTAAACACACCACATGCTGCGTCTGACATGCTAGGGCCCTAGATATTTTTAATAGTTTGTTGCAAGGGAATTAGCCAAACATTGGGTTAAAATGTCATCTGCAGCATTTCCCATCTGTTGTTCTGGCAAGAGCTTATTTCACCTTGACTTGCTCTGCTTGTAGAATAATGATAACCTATTGTAGCAAATTCCACAGAGCAACCTGAAATTTCTGACTGCATTTAGGCCAGCTGAAAGAGGATAAATATACAACTGTGCACCAAGTGATTACTCTCAGTCATTGCTCCCAAGCTCCTGCACATCATCAAGTTTATTTTTCTTGAGGCTCTTTGCCTGTCTGAGGAAATAAATGTCACTTATGTGGGGAGAAGCAGGTCAACCCTGAATTGAGCCCAAAAAAACAATAATAATCCCAGTCTTGTTTTCTTTTGCTAAGACCACCAGGAGCCACCAACTTCTGAAACATGATTTGCAAGCCTCATAATTAACATTGCAGTCCCATTGTCGTTTGTATACTTATGCATGTTATAAACCAGGTTACAATGTCAGCTTCCTCTGCTTTATCACATTCTGTCCTGTTACAGCATAATGGTTTCCCACCTTGGATCTCCAGATGTTGGACAACCACTCCTCTTATCTTCAACTAATAGGGTCAATGGTTAAGGATGATGGGCGCTGTAGGAATGCAAGACTCAGAGTTGGCAATAAGTACCCCTGAATGTTGATTTGGTAGTGTGTATAGAGGAGTCGCCTGTAGTTTGTAGTTACATGGGGTTTAAATCCCTTTTTGGTGGGGTAGAAAAGGTGACTGGCCATTTTTAGAAGAGTTCTCTCTCTTTTTTTTAAATCAAAAATGTCAGCGACAGCAAAATAAAGGGTCCAACCACCAAAACAAAAATTACGATCCCTGCTACAGAATTCAGTACAGAACTTCTGAGTTGAGAGAATTTGGGCAGGGCCTAACACTGGTGGTCTATATCTTACTTCCTGCTCATGGAAATATGGTGAGTTGCATTGAATAGCTTACAAACTCCTTGCCAGGACTATGGGAGGCACCAAGGCAGAAGTGCTCATTCAAAGTCAGGGCTTTTCTTAAACTCAAGGCTCCCAAGTTACTCAGGTCTATTAGCGGGCAAGGAAATCACCACCTAGGGTTAGATGTCAGGTCCTACAGCAAGAATCATAGGTGATGATTCTTCCAAGCTTGTTTCATACCTGTAGACAAAATCTTGCCAGACTAAAGACTCTTCTACCTTCATCTACAATATACTCTGTAAACTATTAAGGAGGGTCTATCTTCAATCTCTTTCTCTCATACTTAATACTCTGAATGAGTTACCTCTTATTCCTCTGGAATATTTGGTCTAGTTAGTACATGGGTGTCAAACTCATGGCATCACGTTCCCATCATGTGACTTATCGTGACGTTTTTCCCCTTCGCAGAGCTGGGGTGGGATGGCCTGACCATGACACATCCGGCCCATGGGCTGCCAGTTTGACACCCCTGGCCTAGTAGTTAAGGCATCAGGTTAGAAAGCGGGAGACCATGAGTTCAGGTTCTGCCTTAACCATGAAAGCCAGCTGGGTGACTTTGAGCCAGTCACTCTCTTTCAGTCCAACCTACCTCACAGAGTTATTGTTCTGAGGAAAAATAGGAGGAAGTGTTTGGATATGTTCCCTGCCTTGAGTTATTTGTAAAAATAATTTATTTTTATTTATTTTATTTTATAAAATTTATATGCCGCCCAACTCCCGAAGGACTCTGGGCGGCTTAATAAAGGTGGAATACAAATAAATAAATAAATAAAATGCAGCCCCTCCCTCTGAGGAATCCATCCTTTTACTACATTCCATCACATTAGAGAGTGAAAAAGAGAAAGCTGCAAGGCTGCAAGGCAAAGGCAGAACNAGAGATAGTATTTCTACAATGCCCTGAATGCATATCTTGGTGTTTGCCAATCTAAGCAAGCAAATATCTTTTCCTATTACACTAAAAATAATTATGATAAAAGTAAACAGAGATATGCCTTTTACCTCTTAATGACATTTAGGGATATTCCATTTCTGTAACCTAACACAGAAAGCCAGTTTGGTGCAGTGGTTAAGGTATCAGATTAGAAACCAGGAGACTGTGAGTTCTAGTCCCACCTTAGGCATGAACCCAACTGTGTGACCTTGAGCCAGTCACTTTCTCTCACATCTAGAAAGAGGAAGGCAATGGCAAACGACATTCAAAAAACCTTTGCCAAGGAATCTCCAGGGATATGTCCAGGCAGTTGCCAGGAGTCAATACTGACTAAAAGCACAACAACAATAAAACCCCAACAAAATAGGTTTTAGTGAAAGAGGTATGTTACGCCTGTTGGGTATGTGACATACTAATATTATTGGTTGTTCCTGGAAAAACAGTGAGGAATTGCATTGCATTTGTGTATGATTTTTTTCTAGTGAACTTTGACAGTGCAATTAAAGCTGACAGTAAGAGGCTGGATACAAAGGCATTAGTATCTGTGTGTGTGTGTGTGTGTGTGTGTGTGTGTGTGTGTGTGTGTGTGTGTGTGTGAGAGAGAGAGAGAGAGAGAGAGAGAGAGAGGCAGTTCAAAATAAGTCAAAATGGCATGCATATAATAAAGTGTTGGGGCTTTAATCAATTGGTTGCAACATCCATTTATTCTTTTTTTTTTATCCTGACTGGTTATCATATGTTATTCGCCTGTGCTTTAAACATTTCACCTTCTCCATCAAAAACCAAATCCTATTTACCAAAAAGGAATACGGGCCTACATTTAAGACCATCCTGCCCCTCCCTCACTAGATGATGAAGATGAATTTCCCGTCTGCCTCTTTTGCAGTATTCCCAGCAGAGGTGGGTTCCTCCCAGTTCGCACCGGTTCTATAGAACTGGTAGCAAATCGCTGGTGATGTCACGGAGCTGGTTCTGTCGGTGCCGGTCCGTGGACGCCGCCATCTTTTTTATGGATTTTTTTTGGGGGGGGATTTATTGCTATTTTTTTTCTTCGCATGTGCAGAAGCCGAGTCCCCTGCACTGCGCATGCGCCGCCATCTTGTTTTTGGCTTTTTTTTTTGGCTTTTTTGTCACTGCGCATGCGCGGCCACGCGGCGCGGGAGGAAGCGAACCGGCGGCGAGGTAAGTTAGAACCCACCCGTGATTCCCAGGAAATCTAAGACAACCTTCTCATTTTAGAGTTAAATAATTTACCGAAAAGCCTAGCCTTCTTTTCAGGATCAATACAGTAGAGGTCACCAGAAGGCCAATGCCAACTTTAGTTAAAATCACAAGCCTCTCGTGAAGTTGAATATTCCCTGCCAATAAACGGAGGGGAAAGGATCTCAAAACATAAATCCACACTGCCTTTATCGGAGAGGAATCTATCTATTTCTCTCTGTATGTGTGTAGGTGTGAGAGACACTGGGAAAAAAATAATAATAAACCCAGCCTCCTTATTTGAAAATGAAGTTCAGAAAGAAAGGCTGCTTTATTCCAATTATAATTCTTTCTATATCGTTGTAGGAAAAGGGTAAGAAGCCATAATGACTTCTCTTTATTACTTTTCAGGCAAGGTGGCCTAGAATTTCTCATAACAAATTTTGCAGCTTTCCTTCCACTTTAATAAAAAAAGCATCCTGAGGCACAAATTCCTGCTGTTTTATATTTCCTTTATTTTAAGCAAATAAGTCCGAGTGACAACAGGAAGATTGTCCATAGGAGGCCTTTTGGTATCCTTAAATCAGTTAATTTGGGGGCTTTGTTGTTTTGTGACTATGAAGACCATCTTTCCTGGTAGATCTTGAAGTCTCTCTCTTCTGCTTGCATCACTTCTATTAGCTGAAGCTAGAAAACAACACGGAATAGGTGCAGTAGGTAAATTGTATGTTTAGAATGAGCTAATCTGAAATATTCCAAAACTTAAAGGAGCCGAGGTGGCACAGTGGTTAGAGTGCAGCACTGCAGGCTACTTCAGCTGACTGCTAGCTGCAGTTCGGCGGTTCAAATCTCACCGGCTCAAGGTTGACTCAGCCGTCCATCCTTCCGAGGTGGGTAAAATGAGGGCCCAGATTGTTGGGGGCAATATGCTAGCTCTGTAAACCGCTTAGAGAGGGCTGTAAAGCACTATGAAGCGGTATATAAGTCTAAGTGCTATTGCTATTGCTATTAAATGAGAAAATAACAGTTTCCCCATTTCTATTGCAACCCATAGCCGTGTACAAATAGTTAGTCTTCTAGTTATGACCACACTTGAGCCCATGTTATGTTACGTTGCTGAGTAAAGCATTTAAGTGAGTTTGCCCCATTTTACGACCTTTCTTGCCACAGTTGCTAAGTGCATCATTGCAGTAGTTAAGTTAGTAACGTGGTTGCTAAGTGAATCTGGCTTCCCCATTGACATTACTTGTCTGGAAGGTCGCAAAAGCGGATCACATGACCCCGGGATACTGCAACCGTTCATAAATATGAACCAGTTGCTAAGCATCTGAATTTTGATCATGTGACCATAGGGATGCTGCAATGGTGTGAAAAATGGCCATGAGTCACTTTTTTTCAGGGCCGTTGTAACTTCAAATGGTCACTAAGTGAACTGTTGTAGGTTGAGGACTACCTGTATAGTAGCTCCTTTTATGATGATTACGGCAGGTGGCATATTCCAAATACCATATTGGGCTGCAGCTTTCCCACCCACTCTTGCCTACTTCCATTATTTTCTATGTAGCCTTCCTTTCTGGATTTATTCTATTTTTGATCTACAAAATCCTACCATATGTAGAACCTTGTTAACTAAGTCAGAGACTTGCAAACTTTTTTTTTGCACTCGTGTAACCAGTGGTGGTATTCAGCCGGTTCTATCCGGATCGGGCGAACCAGTAGTGCTAACTGCAGGTGGCCTCGCCCACCCGCCCGGACGTAAGCACGTCACGTTTTTGACGCTCTGCACATGCGCAGAAGGCTTTGCACGCTCACATTTGCGAACTGGTAGGGAAGGTAAGTGAATACCACCCCTGCATGTAACCTATCCTAAAATGAGAAATGAATTTGTAGTTTCTCTAGGAAGAGAACCAGTAATTATATATCAAGAGTTTTCAAACTTTGCAACACTACAATAACCTTTTGAGGATTTTCTCAGAAAGGGATGATGGGAGAGGTACTGGAGTTCACTTTGGACTTTGACCAATGTTTCCACTTTCCATGCATTAACCTGATCAGCTGGTTCTAGGGATGGGATAGGATAGGATAGGATAGGATAGGGTAGGGTAGGGTAGGGTAGGGTAGGGTAGGGTAGGATAGGATAGGATAGGATAGGATAGGATAGGATAGGATAGGATAGGATAGGATAGGATAGGATAGGATAGGATAGGATAGGATAGGATAGGACAGGACATAGAAATAATAGAAATAATAGAAATAATAGAAATAATAGAAATAATAGAAATAATAGAAATAGAGAACAGAACAGAATAGAATACTTCATTTGGCCAAGTGTGATTAGACACACAAGGAATTTGTAAAGATTTATAAGGGCACTTCACAAAGCTTGTTAGCATGCAATGTATTTAAAGGGAAAAAAAATCCTCTGGAAGAATTGCTTGCTTGGATGACTTTCCCTGGCTTTCTGTGCATGTGTGAGCCCAGATGGTTGTGGAGTGGTCCCCATGGAAGTATTGTCTGTGCATGCACACTCATGCACATGAAGTACAAGGCAGCTTCAAAGGTGAGTAGAAATTAACACCAAGATTAATACTAGACCAATCAAGCAGTGAACAATACCCCAATCAAGGAACTATTAACTCAGACAAACAACCCAACAATAAACAACAGCCTAATCAAGGAACTACCAAAAACACTCTCACCAACACTGACAGGGCAAGCCACTTGTATATAAATAGAGAAAACCCCACTCCCTTTTTAGCACTGATGATGTTACCTAGTTGGGTAATGAAATGTGTGCAATAAAACAACCAAGCTTAAACAACACCAAGAACCCCCGAAGTGGCTGTTTAACTTTCAGAGACGGAAGACTTCACTCCCACTAATACATTTTGCAAAGCAACTCTTTCTAATGTTTTGCATATCCCTAGTTAATTCTTCTGATATTCTGGGTTATGGTGGGTTGGTTTTTTTCTTCTAGATTTTTGAGAAGCAATTGAGAATTTAAGTTATCTGAAGTGAATTATCACTCAGAGATTAATAATGAATATCTAAATAATATCTAAATTTTGTCTGAAGTGGTGTAGGGTTTCCTGCCTAAGCAGGGGGTTGGACTAGAAGACCTCCAAGGTGCCTTCCAACTCTGTTATTCTATTCTATTCTAAGTGTGTGATCTGTTATAGTGTGCAGAGAAAACAAGAGAAAAAGATGATGTAAAACTGAGATGGACATCTTAAGGGAGAAAAAGGAGAATGTGAAGTGTTGATGATGATTGATGATGATTGATGATGGTGATGATGCAGTGGGAAAAAAGGGTTAAATGAAGCTAAATTTTACCAATGCTAAATTAAAAGCCTAATTAAAAAAATGGTTTGTTGCCTTTAATGATCCATTCTAATTCTTACATTATCTATCTCTGTCTACTTTAGAATGGTCCAGCGTAAACATTTCTGAACATTACAACACAGTCAAGGGTTTTTTTTTTTTTTTGACAGTTTTGTTTTAATGTCCTTCTACTTGAATATTTATATTTTGCATAGCTTTTCATCATTTCGGTATTTTTTATCAGATTGCCTTGGGCTGCAACAACATCTCTGGTGTCCTCTAGCTGGCCTCCTCATTGGGATTTTGATTTTTGGAAAGGAATACCCATTGCTCATGTTCTCATAATGTCCCTGTCTAGATAAAGAGCACTCAGCATTTTCAAGGTTATCGGCGATAGCACTGTACAAAATTAGAGGGCTGGTCTGTTCTTGAATCTTTCTTGTGTTGTCATGAAAAGCTTGCCACTTACACAAAATGTTGTGTGTTTGGACCTGGGGAGTGCCTGGCAACCACATGCCTTTCCTCTGCAGATACATTCTAAAGGGATCCGGAGAAATGGAACTCTACTGTGTCTTTCTAGGAAAAAGTGTCATTTTTTCAGAGGAAAACAGGAGAATGGATTGTAGACTGCTGCAAACTCTTCTTTAAGCAATTTGGAACATTGCGCCCCTTGAGGTGAGATCCATCCCCACCTTCTTGGCCTTCCGAAAGGGCCTGAACCCATGGTTCTGCCAACTGGCTTGGGGCCCGGATGGAGGCATATCATCTTGGAGGTGGCTAGTAGACCAGTGAAATGGAGATCAATGCTGCCCACTGTAGTCAGCAACAACCAGCAGAGTGAAATCTGCAGGGATTCCTTTCCTTCCTCCTCGTAGAGGTCCCACCTCCACCCCGTGTATAGTTATTTTTATTTGCTTTGCTGATGACTGGATGTTTTAACTTTTAATGCTTTAATCTTTTGAGGTTTTAACATTTAATATTTTATATCATTATTTATAACATTGTGAGCCTCCTAGAATCACTTGATAGTAAGAGGGTCGGCATATACCTTAGATAGATAGATAGATAGATAGATAGATAGATAGATAGATAGATAGATAGATAGATAGATAGATAGATAGATAGATAGATA